>DF242469.1:0-24450 GCA_000507305.1 Breviolum minutum Mf 1.05b.01
AAGAAGAAGAAGAAGAAGAAGAAGAAGAAGAAGAAGAAGAAGAAAAGAAGCAGAGAAAAAAAAAAGAAGAATATGATGTCTCAATCTAAATATGATGTGCTATTGCTGTCCTTCGACGTGCACACATGTGCACACTATGTTTGATGTGTGCAGCTGTAGCTGTATCATTGTTATTATAGGGTGTGAATCTACGTATCCTGTATTGCTTTGTAGTGCAGGATTCACTTTCATATTGGGACAAGGATTCCAGGAGCACATGGGGTGCTTTATTTTTCTGCTGCTCAGGTAGCTATTTGGAGTCCAAAAGCGTTCAACAGTTCAACAGTTGTCCCCAGATATTTAGAAGTCTTGCAGAGATTGGTGATTTAAGAGGAACATCTGGTTTTTCGAATTCCAAACCACAAAACTTTACAAGATCTACTTGGTTTTGATATTTTCTTGGCATCCTCGTTCACCTAAAATCACTGTGAAAAACCCTGGGAAGTTGGCGCGAAAGTAGCAGGCTCTCGAAGCGTCTCTTCCTGTGCTTGTCACCTGCAAATGCGGTGAGCCTTGACGTTTTCGATCACTTCCAGAGGGTCCTTGGTGATTGAGTTTGAAATTCAGGGGGTTATATAAACGACCCAGTTCTTTAAGGAACACTTCAAACCATTTAGTTTTAGAGCTACAGTTGATGGAAGAAATCCTGATTCAGTTGGTAGGTATTTTCTTTCATGATTTACAATGGTTCTTTACATCCCAGGTGCTGAGCTGAGCTGGATTTCTTCCATCAACAGTATGATGGAATGTACCCTCCGGTAAACATAGCAGTGGAAAATTTCCCGAATACATTTGAAGATGTATTTCCTACTGGAAAAGGTGAATTTCCATTGCCACGTTAGTTTGCTGGGAATCTTTCACTAAATTCCGTCTCTTCTTCACCAAAAATTCCGCAAATTACTGTGTCTCAAAACCCCACCCCCTGTCACCCGATCCTTTTTTTTTTAATACAGTACCCTCAACAGATCATTAGACCCTCCAATGGAAGGGTGAAAGAACCTGTATGACGCGGGGGTGTTTTAGTCCTCAAAAATGACGCCAGTTTTGAATTTTGAAGGGGAAATCGGATACTTAGGGAAGAAAATGATGGGAAAGGTGGAGTTCTTTTGAGCCACAACATGAATTGCCTCGAGGCAAAGAAATGGTCGCAGATTTCCGGGATCATTTCCAACGCAAAACGTAATCTGGTCGTTTTTCTTGAAGGGATTTCCCCCTTTTTGGTAAAGCCTTGGGGTTAGGTTGGTCATTTTATCATGGACCTCTGTTGGATCGAACCCAACAGGTTCGTTGTGGGAACCTGCGCCGAGGATTGTCCTGTTGAGCATTTTTTGGTGCCATTTGCGGAGAGAGTTTGCAGCTCAGGGTGGAGATCCAAAGACAAGACGAGGAGATGATGATGATGATGATGATGATGATGATGATGATGATGATGATGATGATGATGGTGGTGGTGGTGGTGGTGGTGGTGGTGGTAAGATGCTGATGCCTGAATGTGTACATATGTTTCGTTGTTGCAAGACTATGTTCGGCCTGATTTTTGAGGCCGGGAAAGTGTGCTGCATGGCTGGAGATGGCCAGGGTCACTCTCCAGGCGATTGGAATGTACAGCAGGGTTTTTCCATACCCTTTACTTTAACCAATGGTTGTTTAGGGCAAAGAGGGGATTAAATCCTACCCAGTTTTGTAGGGATTGGATTAATCCAGATGAATCTTCTAAATTTACGGCTTTTTTGTTCGTTGCTCACCTGGAACCTGATGACCATCTATTTATGCATGCTTCGTTTCACCTGGATGATTTCACCAAATCTTTGCGGATGGGAAATGCGTTGGACATCACTATTTCCATCCATCCGTTCACAGCTGGTTGGCATTCTCAGGTTCCATGTAGGTTGTTTTTTTGCTAGTGATGTTCAAATTCACCAGCATTGCCAGCCTTTTAAACCGCTTAGGTGTAGGGTTGGAAACGGATCCATTTCTACAAATTTTCTGCTATGAAAAAACACCCCGGGATTTTTTTTTGCCAGGCAGAACTGCTGCATGGTATTACTGCAGCTGCATGCCTGGGACTCTTAGGAGCGTCGTGTACGGAGGCGGATTCCGGATTCGATGGGTTTTTGGGAAGAGGACCGAGGTTGGGGCCCCCTTTTGTTGTATAAATGTAGGGGTTTCCATGGGTTTCCTAAAATGGTGGGTTTCCCCAACAACCATTGGTTTTCCTACTAAAAATAATCAGCACTTGGGGTGTTTTGGGGGGTATCACCATTTAAGGAAATGCCCAAATGTAGGGGATTAAATATTACCCATGGTTGATATTTGTTGGATTTTAATGTATTTTTTCACCCCCGAAACTAACATGACAAAAGAAAAGCAACCATGAATGAAGATGTATTTTCTACTAAAAAGGTTGATTTTCATTGCCATGTTAGTTTCGGGGGTGTAAATATGTATATAATATCATAGGAATATATTTCCCGTGAGTGGGAAGTCTTTGGTGATGTAGTTGGAGTCTGTTTGAATTTTTGTTTACCAGGTGCCATTAAATGCCACCTTTTCTGTGGTGGAATCAAACTTGTATCCAAATTGTATGGGTGAATTGTGAGGGATTTCCGGAAAAAATGAAATATTCCCTTCTTAAAGCAAACCCCACGTAGAATGCGGGTTGGTTCAACCCAGTTTTTGACAAGACATGGGGATGTTTTTTTATCTTTCAGGATTCCCTATATAGTTGGTAGATTTGTGTGGTCAGCATCAGGAAATGGTACGTTTGGGGTTGGTATTTGGTACTTGAGGTAGGACTTAGTTGATGGAAATCCACGTGAGTGAGGAAAGATATGTACTTTACTTAAAATTCTGATGGTGCAATTCTCAGGAGGTACATTCTGTTAAGCAAAGATCGCTTGAAAATGGATTCTGAATGAAGAATGCAAATATGTATATGTTTGTTTGGGGATGTCATTTTTTATTGGAGAGTCTTTCGCTTTCCGCTGGGGACACGAGCAGATGGCAAATGCATTTTTTTTGTTTTTATCATAGTTTCTCTTATCACCTTACCCGAGTAGCTATGGTCATTCTACCGAATGAGTTACCGCATGGAAACACAAGTTTTTCTTTGAGGAAGACATGTGCAAGTTGATTGAATTCCTTTTTGGCTGGGGGGGGAAGGGTAAGTGTCAGGCATTGGCAGGGTTATGTTTGGGGCAGACAGGAGTAGAAGAAATATGAAATCCCTTTTTTTTACAGATTTTTGAATTGATATACTGCACAGTTTTTGGGTTTTGAAATGGAGGTAGTGTCTGTGATTTCGTGATTAAATCCAGATGTTTCATGGGCAATTCTTGCCACTGTTTTCCCCAACTTCCCAGGACAATTCAAGCGACCCCCAGAAAACATGAGGGAGGTTTCGACTTCCTACCCGGACCTACCGTTGATGGCAACCTGAAAGTCGGCAACAACTTACCAGTTGATATGGAAAAATATCCCACTCTTTACAGGGTTTTAGTACCATCCAAAACGGTGGTTGGGAATGGGATCTCTGAACCATCAACAGCATCACTGCAGGGAAAAAACATACCATGATGCCATGATGATGAATTTCTATGACGAAGTTCCTTTTCTTTTTCACCTTCACAGGCTGGACTGGCATCTTTTTGGGGGGCAACCAGACCCCAACCTGTCAACTGCAGAAAATGTATGGAGCCCGCAAGAACCGGAGCCTCCGGCGCCAGTTGTTACCGATTCCCAATCTTCTTGCATGGACTTGCTTCGCCATGTTGCTCACCACCATGTGTCGCATGCTCAGGGTGCAGCCGGTGTTCTGGGTGCAGCCATAAAGGGAGAAAATCTAGAAGTTAGCATTCCCTAAGCATCATCCAGGATCCTCCACAAAAAGGAGGTTAAGTGTTGACTTGTTGACCCTGTTATTTTTTTGCAGGAAAAACGAGAGCTGATTTAGCAGGAAATCTTGAAATCCCTACTGATTCTTAGACGCAGCTGTCTTGGCCATTTGAAAATTGTGGACACCTGCATGAAAGAATCTACAACGTAACAGGTATATTCCTAAACGCTTAACAATGCGATTCTTCACAACCAGCTCACCTCTTTTTATACAGGCCTTTTGATGAAGGTTGCTTGTAAATACTTGATAGCAACTCTCAGTTGGGCAAACCTACCAAACCCCAAGCGAGTGTTTTACCTGACATGCCATGGGCCTTGCTTCCGAAAGCTTGGTCTCCACAGAGGCCTTTCGGATGGGAGAGGAAGGTTGCGGAGTGGGTGAGTACTATGTTCAATACATAAGCAGTGTTCAAAAGCCTGGATGAATGCGTCACTCATGGCTCCTTAATGGCCATGTAGTTCGTAGTTTTGCTGTACAGTTTCCGTTTCACGTCGTTCTTATTTGTAGATGTAGATATGACCTCCTCAGCCGTGGCCGGGGCATGTCTGCTTGCATCATTGATCATGTCCGAGAATTGCCGCTTCAAAACCCTGGTTGGTTGTTTGATCTAGGGGATTATGCTACCCAATTATGTGGGGATTCTACTAAGCCAATATAAGGATTCCTATACACTAATCAGTATAACCCATATATAATATCTATACCTTATTCATGGCTTAGAATTACATGATTACTGTATGGTTTTTGTTTCGATCAGAAAAATAGATCACCATGAATGACACGCATGACGTGTGTGATGTTTTTCTTCATTCGTAGTCGTCTTTTGGTTGTACAGTCCGCCCGTCGTGTTTATTGAGTCCCCCAAGTCCAATTGGATGGAATCAAACTAGACGATGGTTGGTTGAGAGATGGTTTTGGTTGATCTGAAACATATCGGTCCCTGCTACATGTGCATGCGCGAGACGAGATATTGCCTCTCCCACTTTTTTCTGCAACCCAAAAAAGGTGATAAGACTGGTATCTTCGATTCAAACACTTCTTTGTTTTTTTGGTCTTCAAATTGTCGGGGGCCGTTTTACCGAATTGTTGGGCCTCTTCAGCAACTCTATTTGTGTGAAAAAGCTGTTCCTCTCACTTCAGGTTCTGCGAGTTTTGAGGCAAGTCTTCTTTCTACTACCCCCGCGAAAACTAACATCGCAATGCCAAATCACAATTTTTTCAGTAGGATATTATACTGTATATCTTCAAATGTTTGTTTTTCCATTGTCATGTTAGTTTTCGGGGTGTAAAATGCTTTTCCAAAAGAATCTGAGAAGAGCTGAGAAATTCAGTGGCTTGATCAATGATTAAAGTGGGAAAAATTCAGATCAACATGGTGGGACGGTTTCAATCAGTTCATACATACTATTGCTTCTTGGTTGACTCTTATCCGGTGATTCTGGTTGAACACTCCACAAAGATGATTATGTTTTCAACATCGCCGGGAACTCCTGAATTCTCGCCACGCCCCTAGGGATGGGTGAATGCGCAGGGCCTTCCAAGGCATCTTTGTGGGTGGCTGTTGTCGCCAAAAAGGCAGTTGGTTCACTTCCTAAAACAGATGGCCTGTATGTTTGTTGCCATTTGCAAGCTGCTTTTTTTCTTTTCAAAGTTTGGTCCTGGTGATTAAGTAGGGGGTCATTTTTAGATCATCCATTTTTCAAAGTATGGTGACGGGAGCCATCGCGGCCGATGGCTTTGAGAGATTTACCAGAGCGATCCAGACCTGGATCTTCTAGATATGTACCGTACAATTTCTGCCTTTTGGGTAGGTTTTTTGGGGGTCAGAAGGCACACACACACACACACAGAAAAGGAAGATCAAGGTAAAACTATCCCTCAAATCGCTCCCCCAAAAACTACCACTTCGCTATACACGACTGGAACCACCAGGATGGATACTATGAACAAATTTAGTTTCGAAACTGTTTTCCAAATGCCCTCTCATTTTGGGTAATGGAATTTTTAAAACTCACCTTCTCAAAGACATCTTTTTTCAAGAAAAACAAGGGCCACTTGCGGTTCAGGTGTTGAAAGTCTTAACCGGCCATGATGGATGATAATCACTTGACTTCAGAAACGAAATTCACAACCTAGAGTTTAAAGTCATGGTTGTTTGGATAGATCTTTGGCATCACTTGATTTTTTCTGTGTATTGTCAGTGATTCTAATTTTTTAACTTAAATCGAAGGGTGCTTTGCAACGGATTGATTTGTCCATTCCAAAACTCTTTCCCGAATCAAGGCCGCGAGAGCTGCCGATGTGGCTGAGGGAGCCTCTTGGATGCAAGTTTTGGGCCCAAAAAATCTGTTATACATGGCACAGTCCCCAAAAGGTAGGTTAATATCTTATATAAACCAATACATGGTAACTGTGCCATCTACTTTTACCCTGGGTGTAGTAGGTGAAATAACTCCACCTATTTCGGGGTGAAATTTCACCCCAGGTAAACCCAATGATTTTCGGCCAGAAAAAAAGGGGCCCCATGTCCCTCCATTGATAACACTTGTAGGGGCCCAGCTTGTATACTTCACCGAAAGTTCTGTGGGACATTTCATTGTAACATACATCGGTGGTCTCGAAAATCTGGGAAAGTGTGCCAACTATGGATTCATGGGAAATCTATGGCTCATCCCCCTTCACACACCTTGTAGATGGCTTTTTTCATTTTTTTCGGGACCGCAATCTCTCACTTTGCGGCTCCAACTAATATGATATTTGAAGGTTTTCTTTTAACATAAAAAGCACATGTTTGCAAGGTGAAAAAACTGACAAAATTTCAGGATGCTTTTTGATGAAACAGTTTTGAGAGTGGAGGTTTTGAGATGATTGTTGTCATTAGTTCTTTTCTTTGGTCCAGAAAAGTGTTTTGTGGTTAGTTGATCATGTATCAGATGGTGTTTTGTCAGTTTAGAAAACACCCAATCGAGTCATCCTAAAAGGAATTTTGCGTCAGAAATAGCACTACTTTTTGATTTTTTCCAGCCATAAGAAACTATAATGTAATTGGAGCCCTTTTTTCAAGGGTTTGGTACCAAGGTCTCAGAAACTTCATTCAGTACATGCCTCTTGATTTGGAGAAAAAGAAGGGTAAAGGAGGGTGAGTGAAGGGAACTACTGCATGGGTGCTATGTTAACCTGTCAAGCAATGTGGCCAGTGCGTTTTGGTGGGAGACGACAGGATTTGGGTTTTAAATCATTTATTCTAAGTCTAGTTGCTAGAGAATTGAGGGGTCAAAGTCAAACGCAAGTTTCGAAATTGGCTGGACCACGGATTTGTGATCCACCCCAAAAAAGTGATTGCAAACATCCAGTGGGTCCTGTTGGAGATTTCTTCGAAAAAACTTCAAGCATCTCCAGCTGATTGGGGTCCTAGCAAATTTGAATCTGAGGATGAAGCAAAAACTTGTGTTCTAAACAAGTTTCTTTTCAAAAATACTTGGGAAATCCAATGTGTCAACCCCTTCGTGGAAAAATTGGTACACGCAACGTTTTCAAAAGTTCCTCACGAGGTGGCAGATTGCTCGCAAACAATGAGAGACTTCTTGGGAGTGTCTTGGCATTGCTTTCTTTTTTTGGGGGAAGAAGGTGCCTGGGAAAACACGCACAAAAATCAGCAGCTACAATTTTTTCAGGATGCGAGTTGCAATGAGCAACAACACACTTATCGAATTGAAACCCCTTACTTTTTGACCTTAGGTTTAAGGTCCCCCAGGTTTTGAAGTGTCTCCAAGATGATGTAGTGATTCATGGTTGCTTGGTGCTTCGGAATTGAATTCTTGAAGGCTTTGCCAGGATTCCAATCTTGGTCTGAAGAAGGTATCCCACGAAAAAACTCGGTCTTTTTTGTTGGTTTTGTTGGGTGGAAAGGGTTGACCCTTGAGTAGAGGTCCTGTTTTATATTGGAATATTGAAAAAAAACCAGCAAACAGCAAACTTGTGTACCCTTCACATGAGAAGACTTGTCCCATCTGACGCAATCTGATGGAATCAGACCGAACTGAAGAGAAAAAAGAACAATTTTTGTCCATCTTCATTTTTTTTGTCACGGCATAGTGCATTCTTATAGACTGCTATGGAAAAAATATTGGTAAGTCTCACCATGGTTCAGTGCTTTATTTGGCCGACTGAGGCGACGACCGCCTTTGTAGGCAAAGATCCTGCAAAGGCGAAAATGGCCAAAGACTTCATCAGCCATGTGAACAGCACAGCAGAGGAAGGTGCGGGATTATCTAAGGGATGAGGGAGCCAGGTGTTTTGTGTTGTTTTTTGCATGGGGTTGGGGTTGGTTGAAATGGCACAGCATGCAATGAACCCAATGAAAGAGAAACCAAATCTAGTGGCTTGTTGTTGGTTTCGGGGAAGGGTTCACAATTACAAAAGCCACCAAAAATGCTGGGCTTATTATTCTCAGAATCCTTTGAAAGTTTCAACCTTATCGATCACCTTCCCAAAACCTTTTTGTTTTGTTCAAAGTACCTTTTTTCAAAAAGACTCCCACACCAACTGCACACCAAAAAAAAACCTCCACTCAAAAATCCAACTCCATCCGTCTTCCAAAAACGGCTCTCACCTGAAGTTGAAAAAACCCTCACTCTGAGGCCTGGCAAAAATCCAAAGCTATCAAAAACAGATTCCAGATCAACGTCGTGCCATCGATGAGGCTATGAACGCCAGGACTGGGATGTCGGCGTGGAGGGAAAAAAAGACGCACATCTTGGAAGTACACCTCTGGTAAACTAACATAGCTGGCTGGAAAATCCACGATGAATGAAGATGTTTAGCCTATTGAAAACGGTGATTTTCCATTGCTATGTTAGTTTACCAGTGGGTAAGTACTTGGAAGGACAGAATGTCTTGAGTCTGAGTCTTGTTGATTTTTTTTTTTACAGTGGAAGCTTCAAAGAGGATTTGAGCAAGAGAACGATGATGATGATGATGATGATGATGATGATGATGATGATGATGATTATGATGGTGATGATGATGATGATGATGATGATGATGATGATGATGATGATGATGATGAGGACGATGAGGGCGACGATGACGAGGACAATGACGACGATGATGACGTTGATTGATGGATGATTATGATGTTTCCTTGGGCATCCACAAAAACATCATAGTCAAAACCAGCGGTTTTGCAGCCAGGATGTCACAATTGGCTCCCCTATGTTCCAAGTACATGCAGCTTGGACCTGGATGGTTGGTAGGTTGTTGAGCGATGAAGGGAGTCGATTTCACGAGGTTCTGAACTTATGACATCTTAGTGTTATCAAATTTGTACCCTCCCTAAAACTAACATAGCCACAGAAAATGGATGATTGGAAGATGAAATGTCCTGTTGGAAAGGCCTGTTTTCAGGGGATATGTTAGTTTCAGGTAGATCCTGTTTTGTGAGGTGTGATTGAGTCCATTGTGATATCACAGATGTTTGATGCATACGCAATGCACACGACTCCATTGAAATAGAGATGAAAGCATTCACCCGGGAGGCGTGAAAGACCTGCCATTTGCATCATGAAGCATCATGTTTGCTTGAAAATCCTCCGCTGACAATTTTGGAGCTGAATCAAGTTTTTCTCCTGCAATCTAGCATACCCTGGATGGAAACCTCCCATTTTCCAAGACGAAAATACATGTATCAAAACAGTTGATTTTCCACAAAAATGTCTAGGCTTGATTACCATCCCATAGCGCAACAAAATGGGGGAGGGAAACCCATCGCTGCCAGGCTTTTAAACCGTAGGTTTCCCCCCCAAACCCTCGAGGTTTGCACGAGCCGAGCTCCAGGGTCTATCAGCAGCGCAATGCATGGCAGCGCAAGGGCGATTGAATGCTGAGCAATTGACGCCTGGCCTTGAGTTTGTTTATCTGGGGGGTTTCCTTAAATGGTGGGTTTTACCCCCCAAATCATCCATTTTAATAGGGGTACCACTATTATAAACCATCCATTTTGGGGGAAAACACTATTTTAGAAAACATCCATCTGGAAAACACGTTTCATCGACAACAAGCTATATTTACAAAAAAGATATATAAAGATGTCTGCTGTGTATATAGACACATTTCTTTTTTTAAAAAGATTTTAATTGCGGATGGTCAAATTCGGGCGCTTGTCTCTCAATTTTTTGTTGGGTGATTAATAGATTGGACCCTAATCTATGCATCACTACTGAATTCACCCTTTCTCCTGTGGATTTCTTTAGCTGTCCTTGATTGTCACTTACAATTTCTTAAGCTTAGGTATCCCAAGAAAAGCCTGATGGTCCACCAAAATAGATAAAGGAATGTCAGGAGGATAAGCCGATAAGCCAAGCCATGGCCAAATTTCAAATGCTTCAAGGCTCAAATTTTATACAAAAAGATGGAATGCATTGGGTTGCTGGAAGAAAAAGTCACAAGGGTGTTTGTTTTTTTTTCCTCTGGCTGGAGTTTCGCAAGATGGCACGTGGCCAGGATGACAGTGGAACTGGTGGAAGAGCTGGAAGGGATTCAAACTGAAGAAACCGCAAGAATTAGGGGGCCATGAAGATTCTTGCAACCCCAACTAGCAGCTGTCAACCTTGACTCATTGATGGCTGACATTCACCTCAAGAAGCATTCCGGTGGAAAAAAACACCTTTTATATATATACCGTATAAACTCAACTGACCTCTGTTTTTTGGAAGGTCAAGCCCTCCAAAAACAAGGCCTTTTTCTTGCAAATTAACGGTATATATATTTTTCTGTTACTATTTTTTTAAAACCTAGCTTGTTTTCAAATTTTTCATGTTTTTTTAGAATTCCCCATGAAATGACCACGAACCCGAGTTTTCTATGAAAGCCTTGAAATGATTTGTAGCGTGGTCTAATCTCCCATTGGTTTTCTATGGTAGGGGATGGGAAAATCTACGCAATCAGTGGGGGGGTTGTAGGGTTGTATACCGTAATGAGGATTTTTGTCATTTTATAAAGGTGCGATGACCATTTCTCTTATTGTAGCGACGTTTGATCATGGCATATACCAACTTTCTATTTGTTTCCACCACTTCCTACCTTCATCAACTTTGCAATATCTTTACAACCAGCCAAAGGGATTTTCAGGGGCAAACTTGCTCTTAGTTCAGGGAGGGTATACCCTTCAAAGCCCCTTTCATCCCTGAAACGAACAGCTGGCCCTTGAAAAATGGACAGGATGGATTGTCCCCAACTACTATTTTGAGGGTTTACACTCCCGAAAACGAACATGACAATATAAAATCTACCACGAATGAAGATGTATTTCCTATTGAAACTGGGGATTTTCCAGCCAGTCATGTTAGTGAACTCAAGGGTGTACACCCCCGACGACTAACATAGATAGCAAGAAAATGATGGGCCTTGGAACATGTATCTCCGGCTTCAAACATGGCGTCATTTCGGGTATCTATGTTAGATTTCGGGGGTTTTTGTATGTTATTGTTGATGGTTCAGGAATCCCAAACAACCACCTGGGATGGTGCTAAAACCCTGTCAATAATGGGATATTTACCATATCAACTGGTTAGCCGGAGTTCTGAACCATCAACCGTATTTTTCCATTTGTTTCCAATAGGTTCCTGACAACGGACCACCCATCTGAGGACCGATGAAGGTGGTCCGCCTGGATGTGTGGACACACGCAAGGTGAAGAGTGGAGGTGCTCCGTTGTTTCAGCAGCTGCCTGTTTTGGGGACACAAAAAAAAACATGGCGGTTACCAGGAGGGGTTTTTGGTTTTTAGAGGGTTGTTGATTTTTTTGTTGACTTTTTGGTGGTTTGGCATGTTGTTTTTTGTGTTTTATTTTTTGTCTTTTTTGATGAAGATGAGGGACTAAAACCATCAAAAATCCATGAGTGTTTCGCAGTAAAGTGAAGTCTTCTTTTTTTGGGAAGCCATTTGGATCAGTGCACCGAGACGGCTCAAACTGATTGACCCCAAGAGGAAGGTGTACCGACAGCTTAATATCCTTGATATGTACCCAAACCAGAATGGCGCATGAAAAGAGAGCCACTCTTTTGCTTGAGGATTTTCAAAGGAATCAAGCCAATTGCATCATTCATTTGTAAAGATTACGCCTGCATCATAAACCACGCCAACCCGCACCACCAATTAACCATGGGTGACTGCATTGCAAAGTGGTGCCAAAGTCTACTTCGGCAGTTTGTACAGCCGAGACAGTGATGGGAAACATAAATTAATCCCCTGAGGGATCATGACCAGAACCCATTGGCCCATTCTTTTTGCCCAAATTTTTTTCACAAGGAATTTGGATGTCTAGGGATTTCCCAAGGGACTTCTCTCTCAATTTTCGGTAAAGTAACATGTGACGCTCCAGAAAATGATGCTTTCCTTGTGCAACGGCAGAACCAAAAGCCTGTGAAAGATCTCAGAATCTATGATATTCTTTTTCAATGCAAACAGAATGCAACGTCTCGAGGTAAGTTAAGACAGCCAGCCAGTGTTTAAGGCAGCATTTTGCAGTAGGGTTCATATCATGCGGAACTACAATCTCCTTCCGTTCAAAAGATCTGAAGCTCATGTTTTCTCACGAATCTATCTTAAACGTGCTTTACCATCAACTACTTCTCTATTGAATGTCTTGAACCGGTTTTTGAATGTCTTGAACCGGTTTTTCGCACTGTTTTCGGTGGCCATTTTCACCGAATATGCTTGGGGCTACCAAGCCCACGCTCACAGGTGACCCATCCTTGCCCTCAAAGGTGTGTACTTGGGGCTATAGTATCTTGGCCGCGTATCCTGAATCTGGTTTCCTGGTTTCCTGGTTTTCAAGGTTTCAATTCCAATACCCGATACCTGAAACTCACAACATAGTCGCCGCTATAACAAAGCCCCGAAAAAAGGGAGCGCACTTTCAATAGGAACTATATACATCTTCCAAGCATTGATTTTCAGTGGAAGAGTTGAGTTTTTCGGAGGTGTAAGGGTTTTCATCTTGATGGTTATATAGACGATGATTTTGTAGGGAAATTGTACTAGGAGAAAAATGGGGCATGAACTGAAAATAAAACGATCATGTTTGAACAACATGGGACTGCAAAAATGAAGAACAAATTGCAGTGATGCTGTTGATGGAAGAAATCCTGCACCACCTGGGACGTATAAAACCCCTGTAAATGATGGGATATATAAACTGATAAACTATCTATCAACTGGTGCAGGATTTCTTAACCATCAACAGTACTATCAGACTGTTGATGGTTAAGAAATCCTGTACCAACTACACCCCGGAAGATTAACATAGAACCTACTAATCAACCATTTAGAAAGGAAAATGATCTTCCAAACCATCATTTTCAGGTTCCATGATAAATTTCAGGGGTGTAGGTGTAATTTGTCGTCAAAATATTTACGCGGTTTGACACTTTCCAGCTCGGGTGGTGACACGAAACGCCTTTTCTTGAAGTGTTAAGAATATGTCCATTTTCACTACAAGGGATTTTCTGTTCTTGCCCTGTTGTATGGACAGAATTATGGAAAACTGCCAGTTCCAGGTTCTTTTTTGGGCACGAAGGCATATCAGGATGGAAGTGCATGTATAATCCTGAGTTGTGCATTTTTTTGCCTGCCAGGTTCTCACAATCTGAAATGCTACACCAGGTGCCACAGATAAAAAGGGTGATGATACTGTTGATCGTTCAGAAATCCTGCAACAGTTCACACATTATGAAACTTGATCTTAACTAGGGTCTCATATCTCTGAACTAGTTTAGCCGAGATTTCTGAACTATCAACAGTATCACCGGTTAAGTCATGACCGTGATGTATTGAGCAAATGAATTTTTGAACAACAGACATCGGAGAGACACCCTCCCAAAGAATCCATGGCCCACAGACCTGACAAAATGAAATCGTTCTAAGACTTGCAAAGAATCACGTCTCTTTGCAGGTGTTTTTTTAATTGCAAGACTATATGTTTAAAAGAACGTATCGAATCTTTCCTTGCGACAATATGTGAAAATTGAGTGAGATGTCTGAGGATTCAGGATTTGAGGAGAGAGTAATTTATAAAACACAGCTTTTTGTAATTTGACATAGCCAGCTGTTATACAACATGATGGGTGAGAGTTCGGGCTAGAGCTTGTCAATCAAACATTCATTCCATATTTTCGGAGCTTTTTACATTGCTACAATTCTTATGGACTGTAATCCATTTTCTTCATTTGTATCCATGCAAAGACTCTCTGGTCTTTCGTGACTGTATGACTGTAAAACCAAACTTTTTTTTTGGAAAAAAGGGTGCGGCTTGCATTGCTTTTGGTGGGGAGTTATGCCGCTTTCTTGGATATTTATTTTGATTGAAGCTCCAGTTTTTTGAAAGAGGTCTTTTAAATGAAAAAGCTTCTTGTGATACTCTAAATGATAATGGAAGAAATCTGATTAACCATCTAATCTAGCATGTATAAATCTGATACTCTTAATGATAATGCAAGAAATCTAGCATCTACTGTACAAAATTTGACGCAGGTGGGATAAACTACCAACCTCAACTGGTGCGAACGCAACCGTTTTTCTGAAATCTGCTCCTACCAATTGAGTTGATGGCCTGATCAGGAGAAACTCTGCTAACGTCTCCTGATTATGATCTGATACAATCCCGAAAGCTAAGGGCTGGATACCCAATTCTTGATGGTTTGGAAAAGGTGACAAAATTTAAGATATGGCGCCCTTGTTGGTATCTATGTTAGACTTCTCGGGGTGTAGGTCATAATCCACAGAGTGGGCCCCTACCAGTTGCAAGTAGGACTATACTATAACTCCACTTTATAGGGGTGAAATAAGCCCAGTGAAACCCATGTATTTTTTCAGCCATGTATAGGGGCTACCCATGTCACTCCGTTTAATTATAACGATCGGCTCCCGGCCCATCTTGCATGGCTTTCTCAATTTTTTTTTTGATTCTCAAGTTGTCTTGACATGTCTTGACCATGTTTCAGCATACCTGTGATCAGCACCTCAAGGCTGGGCTACTTGGAAGACCGTGAAGCAGCACCGGGGACCGATCCGAAAGAAGGTCTTCCCATGGATGACTGGGAAACTTGACATTTGAAGAAAGCTCCGGGTGGTTTTGAAATTACTCTTGAGGGGACCACCCTCCCTGAAACTAACATAGCACCCCAAAAAATTGGGGGTAGGATGAATTTCCTTCTGGGATGGCCTATTTGCAGAGGGAACAATTCCCACCAAAAACGAAAAGGAAAATCATCGACTCAAAAGTGCCGGCTGGGAGAAGGATATGTTAGGGCCGCCATGTGTTTGTATGACTGAAAACCATGACTTTGTGTGGAAAAGACGTATCATTTCAAGAAGTATTTCTTTGCAAACGAAATACCATGGCCGGCAAGAACCAAGTACTGTTTTTTGTTCTAAAGGAGGAGTGCTGAGAAATAACGATCAGAGACAACCCTGAAGATGATGGTTGGAAAAGAATCCTTTCCTTTCGAGGTGAAAACTAGCAACTTTTCAGGGGGAAAACTTGGATGAATTTTGCTGAATTTAGCCAACAAAAATGGTGTTGGTAACTATGAAAGGTTGTAGCCCTAATGTATATATAGATACTTCACATATTGGGTGACAGAGGCCACTTAGAAAACCTTAAAAAAAACATTTATGTATATGTACTTACCCCAAAACAACTCCCATGGAACCTGAAAAATGATGGTTCCCCAAACAGGAATCTCCTCTTCCCAGGGGTTTTCTTTGTGCTGAGGTGCGCCGTTGGTGTCATCCCAAGTTCAGCCTCCCTGCCCGGCCTTTGAGCGCGGATCTGGCGGCAGGGCAGCATGTGAACAACGAGGAGGCCAGGGCCTCAGGGGGACAGACTGGTGGGAGGTTGATACTTGCAGGGCCATCCCAGGAAGCGGTTCATTAAGATTTTATAAGCGATGAACATGCCATTTAGTAAGTAGTCATTAACCCGATTTTATAAGCCATGAACATGTAACATGCCATTTGGGTCCCGGGGTCCCGCAATTTCAGGTCTTGGGGACGCACAGATCACCATAGTTGCTAACTGGGATGATCCTCTCATCTAACCACCGACCTGAAAATGATATGGGTGTGTGCCAGTTTTCAAATTGGGATCACCCAGGGTCCGGTGAGCATATGTTCCACTATATCTTGGCGCGAACATGTCCATTTTTTTTTCATGGGAAACACTGGTAACATATACATGACAGTTGTCTTGGGAAAGCTTGAATACTTTCCTTTCCCAAAACTGGTAGCAAGATGCGGGGGACAAAGCCCCGAACCCCGGAAGGGTGTTTTTTCATAGGCCAGTGAAAAAAATTGGGTACCCGCAACAACATCAATCATATCAAGTTGGGAAGACATCCAACCCTATGGTCATTGGGGACGGTGGCGAGCTGCATAAAAATCCCTAAGATCCTGGACCACCCTATCCTTGGGCATTTTTGAAACGAAAACCTCCAGGCTGAAGTAGAAGCTGAAGCACTTAAGCCTGAAGGTGATAATGGTACATACAGATAAGGCTGGGGGGGGGGTGGGTTTGGAGGATCCAGATCCGTTGACTGGCGTTCCAAGCCTTGGATTCGTGTGAGAATTGCAAAAAAACACGGTCCGGTGATTTTTTGGGAGTACCTTGGAGACTATATTACTTGGTAATAACATTATCCTCTGGAAATGTACTTGGGAAATGTTGGGAAGATGAGTTTCCAAAGTTCCATAGGTTGGGATAGGATGGTAAAAAAGACCAATAGGTTTGATATATGGGGAGCAAAAAATGGGGACTATATCCATCAAAAATTGAATGACACCTTACCAATGGACCCCTTAAGTAAGTTGCAAACGAGCTATTAGATACATCAGGTTTTTTCGGGGTCCGTTTAGTGGGTCCGACCGTTGGAGATTGTTTGGATTCTATTGTTGGTACTGTAGCCATATGGCAATATGGGGGACTTGGTTTACATGCCTTCACTGGCTTTCGGTTCACCTGGGTGAGGCCCTCATTTCCGAAAGCGCCCCTTGAAGACCACTTGTGGCGTTTGGAACGATGGACAATTCATTTGGTGAGAACCAGTTGATATAGTGAATATCCAATCTACATGAAAGTGTGTGTGTTTTTTCAACCAACCCAAACCAGTCCACTGAGTTTGTATCTGAAACGAAAGGAGATGATATGATCCCAAATCAACTGCACACATTTTTGCCATTCACCCTACAAATCAGCACCACTTGTAGATGGGTGCAACTACAAGAGAAGATTCCGAGAGTTTAGTGAAGTGTTTGGGTTTTAGATCGTTTTCCTGGATGATCCAATTCCATATTCTTTCCGTATTCCAGGTGACCCAGGCCCCATCATGTAGCACAAAGTCTGCATGCGATCTTTTTGACAGGTTCCTCCTGATGTTGAAGACGCCACAGAGGAATGAGTTTTTTTCTCCAGAAGTCCGATAACGGGTCCCAGACTTCCGGGAAGTAGAGATGACTTGGTTGGTTGAACTTCAAGTCAGTTTGGCTCCCTCTGTCTGTGCGATGTATCTTTTCTTTGAATCTCTTAGGCTAATGTGTTTGGAAGGTATTTCAACTCTGATTTTGTGGCGGGTCGAATTTAAAGGCGACAAGAACAGAATGACACGTCTTGATTTCCAGCAGAGCCAGGCAATGGTTTTGAAAACATAGGTGATTTGTTTCCGTCAGATTCTTTTGGACCATCACAATTTGCGGTATACAGGGTATACAATCCCTGAAACTAGCATTTTTGCTCTTGCAAATGAATGGTTGGAGCCGATGACATTTCGTTTTTTTTGCCATTTCGGCCTATTTTCAGGGGGCTATGTTAGTGTCAGGGAATGTACATCTCAAATTTCTTACTGTCACAATCTAGTACAGTATCAAACGTCCATTCCTGTTCCTCCAAAACTCAAGTCCTAAATGCCAGTCCGGTCGGGAAAAAAACCCAAGGCACCGAAAAATCGAGAAACTGCGGGGTATCCACTAGGTGGGCCCCTACGATGGTTATAAATGGAGTTATGGGGGCCCCCATAAATGGCCTTATTATTGGGTAACTGGGGTTATGAGTGATGAGCCCCTACATTTTCACTGGTGACCGGGGGCCCACCCTTGTAGCTGTCTTGAAACCATCATTGGCAGCTTCGGTGAGTGGAAAAATGAAACGCTGAGCTGATGCACAAAAAAACAAGAGAACGTTGAAAATCACCTTCAAGTTGAAAAGGAATTGGGAAGATCAAAACCAAAAACCAGAATCTATTTTTTTGGATGGAATTTTCCGTGATTCCGTCATGTGATGCCAACTCAAAAAAGAGGTCGTTTAAGGAGAGGGGGATTTTTCAGGCAACAATGCCGCTTGAACAAATTGATCTTTTCATTCTACGGTTTTGGGTCACAGTTGCGCAGGTAATCAAGAAAACGGTGGATGGTGTGTTTTTGGACGTTTTTGATTTGCCTGTTTATTCCCTGAGAAGTACGTACATGGTTCGATCTTCACTGGTGAGCCGGATGGTTTTTGAACCATCAACAGGAGGAGCATAGTAACTATAGCATGAAGGTAAGTCCAGCCATTATGGGTCCAAAATTTTTGAGTGAGCCTGCCAAAAAAAAACATTCCCTACTTTTTGGAAGCTTAGTGACAATTTGAAGCTTGTATATCTTGGGGATGCATGGCTTAAAGATTCATGGGGATTTCCTCTTGACCATTGGCATCCTTGGAGTGGGGTTGCTTGCTTTATTTTGGTCCCACAACCTCGGCAATTCCTGTGTAGAACTGACTCAGTACATAGAGGGAAACCAAGCAAAACCTGATTCATCACTGATTTTGCCCACATACCCTGGGAAGATACCCCAAACTTCTCCAAACCCCCTCAAACAAAGAAATTCCTTCATAAACTGTTGGTGAAATGTCCGGGGTATCTTCCAGGGGTATGAGGGTGAGATCTTACACTGATAATCCCTCACCATATTAGGTCCTGTTGGACACCATTTTCCACCACCAAAAAACGCCAAAAAGATGACCCAACTGGGCCTTCATCCTCCAAGCAAAATTCAGTGATTTTATCATGTCACCAGTCACCATGCCCATCCCCCGTGCTTGGAGGATCACACCAGTTAGTCAGTTGATAATAACCATGGTGATCGCAAGTCTCCAAGACCTGCGGTTGTGGTACTCCTTCCAAACGGCCGAAATTCATGGCTTATAGCCACGTAGTACCTAACTACAAACATCCACTCTGATGATCCTCCAAGTGGGGCTCCTTACCACGTGATTTCCTCGGATTTTCCAAGGTTGGTGTTCCTTAGTGAAATCTGCTGAACTTTTGGGATTGGAATTGGTCAGGGGCGCCGAGAGGGAAGCTCAACTTTTTTCAGGGTGTTTTTTTTCATAGCCGAAATACTGTTGATGGAAGAAATCCGGCGATCACCAGTTGAGGTGGGTAGTTTATCCCATTGTTTGAAGGGTTTCATACAGCCCAAGTGGTGCAAAGGATTTCTTCCATCAACACTAGCAACAGCCTTTTTTTGTGGTGTGTGCTTTTTTTCCCCTGTGCTGAGCTCAGTGAGTAATGTGGAAATTCTGTTTTTTTTTTGGATTTGAGTTGGTCGATATGATGTTGAAATGGCTTGAAGGTATTTTTACAATGCATGTACACCCGGGAAAACTAACATGTCCCGTTAAAAAGGGACTATTAAAATTGCATCTTCCAACCATTGATTTTCAGGGGACATGGTATCTTGCCTGCTTTTTTTTTTGAAGACAAACCTTGGTATAATGCTATCTTCTACAATAGAAATTCGATATTGCATTCCATGAATCTAATGTGGCAAAGGAAATGTCTATTTATTTTCCAATACAAACATACATTTGCAAGTTGTAAGTTTTGTCACTTATGCCAGATTTCGAGGGGTTCACTGGGTCTGTCTTACTACTCCACCCAGGGTTTCATCTGCCCAGGTCCCCGCCAACGTGTTTTGGCCCGCTGTCTTGTCCACGGCCGGGGTGAAGATGGGATGAGGTTGATACCATATGGAGAATAATTATCCAATTTCTTCATTGGGTTTCATTCATAACAAGTCAGACAGGATCGGATTTCATCCCAAAAAAGAAGCTCCCTCTTCCAGTAATGGAAGTAAAGGTTTAATAGGGTCTCCTACTAAGGAAATGGTGTTCCCAGTGGTGACGATTGAAGGGGGAAAGATTCCAGCCACAATCTTTTGAGGTTTGATGTTTTCAAACCAACCCTTTGCACTCCTGAAATTTAAAGAGGGAACCTTAACAAAAAGGAACTATTCGAAAAAAGACAGATGGTGAACAAAGAAGTTTGTCAATCATCAAGAATGATCTTCCCATTTTTTTTTCGACCTTTTCTCGTTTGTACTATTTTTTTTTGAATCACCAAAAAAGAAGTCCATGAGTTTTGAGCTGTTTTTTGTAGGACATTTTTTCATCCAAAATGGAGAATTGGCAGGGCGCGGAGAAAGATGAAGCATTGGCCTTATGGAGTCCGCGGACTCAGTCTCAGCTGGGGAGGGTTATAAAGGTGGCTGTTCGACAGATGGGGGTTTCCTAAAATGGTGGGTTTCCCCAACAACCATGGGTTTTCCTACTAAAAATGATCAGCACTTTGGGTGTGAAATGGGGGTACCACCATTTACGGAAACACCCAGATTATGATGGGCCTTTCTTTACAGGAAAAAACTTTTTGAATTAAAACTCGTCCTTTCTTTTTTAAATGGATTTCCATCGGTAATGATGGATTTCTTGAAAACACACTTTTTTTTCCATAGCTAAACACCTTTTTTTTGGAGGGTATGCTGCAATATTCTTGGTGGTCCCTGGTTACTGCAAGGTCTAGGTATATTTGGAGGTGATTTTTAAGTTTTGTGGATCCAAATCACCAAGTAGTTCAGCTCACCAAACAGATCATGGTGCAAACCCACAAGCACTGCTAGTGTTGCCGGTACAGTAGGATGTTCTTGTTGTTTTTGTCTTTTTTCCCCAATTTTTCTGAGGAAAATTGGTGCCATGAAAATTTCCTCAGAAACTTTCGGCCTTCTCGAGGCCGAGCAGAATGGGATTGCCAAAGGCCGGAGACTTGGAAATTTCGGACAGTCTGCGTGGTGCAAGAGGACTTGATTTTTTAAAAAAATCTCAAGTACTTTAGGTGGTTTGGTTTGGATTTTTCATATAGAAGTAAGTCTAGTGACTGCAACAAGTCCCCATCTCACTTGGTTGTTGTCAAGCTGGCGGTGTTTGGGCGAACTAAGCCTCCCGGACAGGCCTTCCGACAGTTTGCTGGGCGTGGCCAGCAGTTGGTTGTGGGTGCCCCTTGCAGCTGTTTGACGGAAAAACACGGGGAGGTCCAGACGTTTTTAGCCGAAGAATGGACATGGAATACAGCTGCTTGATAAGATGTGAATAAGCTGAAACATGGAATACAGCTGAAAGATCTGGAATGTTTGAAATGATACTTGGATATATCTGGATGATTTCAAAAAGTGTCCAGATTCTAGATTTTGACATGGAATATGTCCAGTGATGCACTCTCTGAATCAGCCAAGTGATCATGTAACAATGAATTTCTGAAAGATCTCTGGAATCTAAAGATGATGATGGGTAACAAACCCAGATGCTCAATGTATGGAATATCTACTGTACCTACATCTACCATAGATTTAAGCCACATGTAGGTAAATATTCCATACTTGGATCCTAAAGAATGATTATTGTAAACGCTGGTGCTTTGGTTTTACTTTCAGAAGTGGTTGTACAGTTAGGTCCAAGAAGTGTTCATGATGTTTCCCCAAAAAGTGTTCATGATATGTTTGGAATAAACGAAAGAAAATACACTCCGGTAAACTAACATAGAAGGAAAATCCCCATCTTTCCCGGTAAACACCATAAACATGGGTGATTTTCCATAGCTATGTTAGTTTACCCCCAGGATACCACTGCCAAGTCTGCTTGGCTCATAGCTAAACCAAAAAATCACTGGTGTCATATGTGGCGATTTTTTTTCAAATGAAGTCTTTTGGCCTCAATGAAAGTCGGTGGTTTCCCCTTCTCGGGTTTCAAGCTTCCGGGCGTTCCAAAAAACGCTTAGATTCCCTTTGAGGGTAAAAATAGGGACAAAAAAACCTCCCCGAATGCCACTAAGACCCGGCCTGGAAATAGCGGGCCTGATTTGTCGGGCTTGTTAACCTTTCCGAGCGGAAAACGTGGCATTGGGGGGGAGTTTTTGCCCCTTAAGTTCCCATGACTTCAGTCCGAAAATTCGAAACCTGTGCATCACCTGAGATGATTGGAAACCCGGCTAACCAGTTGAGGTTGGTAGTTTGTCCCATTATTTGCAAGGTCTTTTACATCCCAGGTGGTTGTTTGGGATTTCTGAACCATCAACAGTAGCACCTGAAGATGTATGGTTGGAAGACGATCGTTTCTTCTTGGGATGGCGCAAGCTGGCAGGTGCGAACTGTTAGTTCAGTGAGGGTTGTGCTTCAAAATATCATATCGTCAAATTGGATCATTTCTCCCTTAGAAACGCCAAGTAAATTCCTTGAAACCACCACTACCCATCATAGCTTGCTGAATTTCTGTCTTCCGGTCGTTTTTTTTTGGTTGGCAAAGAAAAATGACAAAGAAGGCCCCTGGTTGGTTAGGGTATATATGGGATGAACAACTACCCAGTTGTATCGGGACCATAAATTAAAGCAACTAGGTGGTGGTTTCATTTTTTTTGTCATTTTCACATATTTTCACCCCCCCATTTAGGGACATGAGGAATTTTGACTGATATTTTGAAAAAATCGGTTGGTTCAACCACCAACTAGACACTATAAGGATCCAGGATCTGGTTCTTAAACAACCAGGATGACCACTGGATTTCGTCGTTGAACATTGCCTCAGGTGCCTTCAGGCTTGGTACCACCAGTGATACATCTCTTGGTGAGACCTTGGGTAGAGACCTTGGTCTTTGGGAGTGGAGATGGGGTGGAGATTCGTTGAAAATGGAGGTTTTCAAATTTTCAAAACAGGTTTTCCCTCAAGGTTTTAAAGAAACTGCCAACTTGAATGGTTTAGGATTGGGTGGTTAGTGATATATTTTAGTAAAATAGGATGGAGGGAGTGAAACCAACTTACAAACTTCGGGGGATGATTCAAGACAAAACGTGGTAGGTTTTTGAGACTTCAAGGCCGATTTAATATTTGGTCCCAAGGATATATATAACTGGGAGGTGTGCCATTGCACCATTGAGTTTGTAGAAGTGGATTTTATGATCAGAAAATATTTCCTGGTCTATTTCGCCATCAGGAAACAAAATTCTGAAGAACCTCTTTGTTAACCACCACTTCCGTGGCAATGTGTCAATCATTTGATACATCTAGCCGAAGGAAAAGCTCCTGTATTAAAGGGTCTCTTTTAGGTGAGCAGTGAGAAAAGGGTCACTTGGTCGTCAAGCGTATATACCCCTGTGTTGGTGGTTTGAACTATTTTTATTTTGAGCCGTATTTTAGGGAAGATGACCTAATTGACTAATCTGGTTGAAATGGATTGAAACCACCAACTAGACGCTGTTATGTAGGGATTATCATATGCCATCATAAGGATACCTATCAACCCACCAGTATATTGGGATGTAGTCTTTGACTCCAAGCAGAGGTCCATATGGGATCCCTTTGACTCAAGTTGCCTCAGCCAGCTGAGGTTGCACTTGAAAAAAATCCTTGATATCAATGGACTAGAAGTAGAAGGATAGAACAAGCAACTAAAAACAAAGAATCTATGTACAGACCTACAACTATAGCTGTAAGCTTAAAGTTTCATATCATTTGTTTCTTATTTCTTTGTTTTGTGCTAAACGAAGGACCTCGTTTTCTAGGCCCACTTTCGTGAGATGTTGGCAACTTGCACGGCCCTTTTGCATCTTTGTGAACAGCTCAGCTCGTGGGGAAAAAACATGGGACCAAAAAAAAGGGTAAACTCCTGACATTTAACGGCTGGATACCCCCACAACTAGCCGCTCCGTACATTTCTAGGGGGTAGCCAGTCTGAGAAGAAGCTCAACATCCAGGTTAACCAAGGCCTCCCAAAGCATCAGAGAGCGAGCAAGGGATGAGAGAGCTCTTTGGACTGATGAAATCAACTCGGGGGATTTTTCGTGAAGCTTAAATTGAATTGCATGCCAATCACTGGGTAAGGAGAACTTGTCACATGCTTCTTTCTTCAGTCAATGTGAGAACTGCCATGAATCGTTGATAGGAACTCTGACACAGCTCATCACTTGAAAGCTGACAAAAAACCGGAAAGCATAAACATGTGCCATGGTGAGTTGCAACTTGTAAACACTACAATCTTACAACAACAACAACAACAACAACAACAACAACAACAACAACAACAACAACAACAACAACAACAACAACAACAACAACAACAACAACAACAACAACAACAACAACAACAACAACAACAACAACG
>DF242469.1:24510-56134 GCA_000507305.1 Breviolum minutum Mf 1.05b.01
TACTACAACAACAACAACAACAACAACAACAACAACAACAACAACAACAACAACAACAACAACAACAACAACAACAACAACAACAACAACAACAACAACAACAACAACAACAACAACAACAACAACGACCACAGCAATCCAAAAGCATTTTTATTTTCTGTTTTCCTCGCTATGTCCGATAGCAAGACGGGCTCATGGCTTTTAGGCCACGTTGACTCCTGGGTGAAAACATCCCATTCATCGTATTTCCTTGCTGCTAAAACAGGACCCATCCAACTAATCAGCAGGTTTTTGACAGTATATCATCTCGATTAGTACTCCCAAGTTTAATATTTTAATAACGGATCATAATAAACCGATACGTGTGAGTTCCAACAACTTGCGCTTTCCCAGATGTAGAAGATTTGAAATTGGATAACTTGGCAGAAAGCAATTTGACTAATTATATAGGGCATGTATATTGATGGCTGGATATTCTGAATGATTTTGATGGCTGAATGTTTTGACATAAGAGTCAGTTGCAATTGAATATACTACTGTTGATGGAAGAAATCCTGCACCACCTGGGATGGTTAAAACCCTATAAATAATGGGATAAACTATCATCCTTGGTGGTGCAGGATTTTGTCCATCAACAGTAGGAGGTCCAGGTGTAACTTCCTGAATGTTTGGTAATGGTAATCAGGTCGTAGGCTCTTTGAAAAATCCCGTCGATATTTGAATTCGATACCATGACTCTTAACTAGGTGTTTGGTTTCTCAAAACCATCTGTTTTTGGAAATCTAGAGTAGGTAAAAATATCTACAGTAGGTGGTGGTTTTCAAATATTTTTTTATTTTCATCCCTACTACCTTCCAATTATAATAGAGACTAATATGTTTCCTTAATGGGTGGTTCAACCCACCAGTGGACTGATATGGACTTGAAACTTCCTCTTTTGCCCTCTGCAGCTCGGCACGGTGACGGTGGGCAGATGTCCCAATCAAAAGCCCAATGTTTCTGATACCTTCAATACGGTTGATGATTCAGAAGTCCCAAAGAACCACCGTTTGGTGTTGTATTATTGTCAACTGGTTACATAGCCGGATTTCTAGTAGTGGTTTCCAACATCTTGGAATATCCATTTTCCATTCTTGCCAGGCTCTTCCAATGGTATGCTGCGTGCATTACATTGGACCTTAAGTGCTAGTGAGGCCTGCTGGTTGATGGTTAGCCAGGTTCCATGATGACACCTTCATTGGACAAACTGGTATGAGGTTTGTATTTTTGGCCAAGTAGTATAATAGCAATGGAAAACAAAAATCCATGGCTTTTTGAGCGAATTCCAGGTGTCACGTTTTTCCAAGGTTTTGTTCATTTGATTTCTTAGATACACCAATTTGCCCTGCAGGGGCCACCTGGAGATGTCGTCACTAGACCCGCCAGGAGGCAAAACGTCATGCGCTACAGCGGCCCTTGCTACATGCAGAGCCTGCGGCTGGAGCAGTCAGCTTGTTGACACTGCCACCTGGTTCTGATTTTTCATGCAGCAAGGAAGCTTTATTTTGGGTTTCGATGGTCAGCTAATGGTAACTTGTTTGTTGCTTTGGGGCCCGGTGGTTGGGATTCCGATGGGATCCCCGAACATGAAAGGGATTGGGATTCTTAGGGGTATCCCTGTTCGAATTCCAAAGCACCGTGCCCCAAACCAACAATTAGCCATTAGTTGAGATGGTTTTAAATTCAGAACACATGGTGTGAGATCTGGGTTTTTCTACAAATTCCCATTGTCAAAATTCATACCTCTGCCACGCTTTTTGAATATCAACAAAGATTACTGGGATGTTCCAGGCCGAAAGCCGAAGAAAAACAAGTAGATGGCCTAGATGAACATCTGCTGGATCTTCCAATCTCCTGGTGAAGAGTGTTGATTCCTTATATTCCTTTTCTTCTTAGACAGAGTGTTGTGTATAAATGTGCGAAAGATGCGAACAAGGGCTGACATTATTTCCTATCTCTGCGGCATTTATTGAAATTCTGAAATTCTTCACTCTGCAATTCTCCACGATAGTTTTTTGATGCTCTTGAGGGCTGGGTGGGTTATGTATACAAGTTTCTCTCCCAGTGGGTCTTCCTTTTGCATACTTTGGCGTGGGATCTGTATAGGTGGGATCTTGTTAAGAAGATCTTCTTTTGATTTCCACATGGTTGTTGAAGATGGATTAGTGACGAAAAGCAGGCCTTCTATTTGGTACCTCCCCGAAAAAGACACGCACATAGATCATGGGCTATTTAAAAAATCGCCGGGCGTGGAAGAGAATCTTCACACCCCAGAAATCTAACATAGATACCCAAAAGATGGCGATATTTAAAGCCGGAGTCCACCTTTTCCAAGGCCCATCATTTTGGGGCCCTTACCAGCCGTTCGTTTTAACCCGGGGAGGGTTTGCCATCTTTCACATTGGCAGATCTGGGAGGATGAAATCCTAAGGCCCGCCACAATGGAGACCGAGGACGGGAGGGGCGGCCATCAAACCATCCCCCGGTGTTGTGCCCACCGAAGTTTCGGAATCCGATGTTGGTGATGTGGCATCTATGTGTGCTAATCCTAATTGTGTGGGATGTGGGTTGTAGGTATAAAGATGGTGATTTGCATGGACACGTATCCCAATGTTTGCCTATATAAACATATAATGTACTATGGTGCAAGGAAATGCAAAAAATAAGGGATGCATCCAATCTATTTTCTATAACTAATACACAGCACTCTCACAAAACACTACGATTTACTACTTCTAATCCGCCTTCAACAGGAACACATTTTTGTTGATTGTATTGATGAAAACCAATAAGGCGTTTTGATTTGCGTTCTGCCTGATTTCAATACATCTGTCTTAGATGGCATGTTAAGCCATTGAGAGCCAAAGTACAAAACCTAAATAGATTTCATGAGGATGAATTTGCCACAGCAAAGTCGTCCTCTGGATCTGAAGATTATTTGCGCTAATCACTATAATTACTATAATCAAGGTCCAATAAAAGTCAAGATATTTCAAGAGAAACACATATATGTATACATAATTTACCAAGGTGATGTGATGTTTGCTGTGGTTCTGCTTGATTTGGGTGAGCAACGCCCACTTCATGTTTCGCTGATCGATTGTCAAAGTTGCAGAG
This sequence comes from Breviolum minutum Mf 1.05b.01, assembly GCA_000507305.1. NCBI lineage: Eukaryota > Dinophyceae > Suessiales > Symbiodiniaceae > Breviolum > Breviolum minutum. The sequence goes on from DF242469.1 coordinate 27,667, forward strand.
TTCTATACAGTGAAGATATTCTTCAGCCGTGGTTTGTGTTCGATGGAAGTTGGTGGTAAGGAACAAGGATTCTTTGTAAACATATTCGAAGAAGAAGTTCATTCCCCCATGAAATCCTATCCAGTTTAGTAAGGGATTCTTCCCAATCCAATCCAGTATGAGGATACCTACAAACCGATATAACGGGATGGGATCACAAGGGTTGGTTTTGTTGCTCATGTGGCACCAAGTGAGTTGTTCGAGTTTTGAGTAAGTTCTTCTCTTTCTAGAATGTCCGGCGCCATCTTTTTTGGGTTTGAACCGTTTTCGCCATCACCCGTCAAAGGGTGGCTTAGAAATGATGTATTCACCAACCATTGTTGTCATTCATCAGAAAAGCCCTGATATGGCAATATCTATACACCAACAAGCCCAGGAAGGAAGCCAGAAGTTTTTTTTGTTGCTCCCGTGGCAGTGCATTTTGGACGTGGAAACAGATTTTTTTCAATACATCCTTTTCTCTGCCAATCTTTTCCAAACTTCAGTCAATCGAACCGGGCTTTCTGAAGTAAAGGGAAAAGGCTTGGAAAAAAAAGGGGGAAAGTTGTACCCCTACCAGTAAACCGACATATCGTTGAGTTTCTGGGATCAAATCCACTTTACAGCCTTTGCAGCTTTTCATCTATCCCAGCCGGTTGGCTGGCTGGAGGTTTCCCCCCTCTTGGTCCATGGGAAACACGAATCTACTTTCATGTTGGGTTTTCCATTGCCGGAGGGGGAAATTTAGCCGACCTGACTCGGACCAGGAACTCCCGCAAAAGAGTCGCTCGGACCCTGGTTTTGTGTCACAATCAACTCCCTGACAAAACGATCAACTCCTGGGGAGAAGCCTCACATATCCCACCAATGAAGGTTTCGGAGAATCATCTGGACCCAGCTACCGGACTAAAGTGGATTCACAGTGAATCGTGAACCACTGGAGGGGACCGTTGGATACGTGGGTTGACCACTGGGAATCTTCAGGCATCCACGGCATCAACAAGTCACAGGGGTTGTTGACCCCTATGACCTGTGACCTCGGTCCCTTGAAAACTAAAAAATGCAACCCAAAACTGACCCGGATTTTCCAAAGGAAAAACAAACAAAATCTTGCAAATCTTTCATTTTTGGGAATTCATGTTCGTTTTTCGGATTTGTGTATCTTTGTCGATTTTTTGTATAGAAACCCATGGTGAAAATTGCTGGCGCCGCGGCGCGATGGTTGACCACCATTTTTAGCGAGGCGGTGGCGCCAGTACCTCCAAGGGCAAGGAGACGTCTGGTAGCTTAGGGTTTCGACGGGAAGGCTTGCCGTTGGATGTGTAGGCACAATCTTGTGACTGGGTGGTGGCAACTCAAACATTTTTTATTTTCACGCGGATCCTTTGGGAAATGATCCAATTTTGACGAGCATATTTTTCAGATGGGTTGGTTCAACCACCAACTAGTTGTGCCTTTTGGAGCATTTTTTTAAAACATGATTCTGCTGACATGCTGAATGGTCAGCACAACTTTCTGGGAAACATAGGACTTTTTGTGTCAAAACTATGATTCTGGGAACGAAACGCTTCATACTTTTTTTTTCTCCCAAGGTTTCCCAAAGGCTGAAGTAAGCATCCAAGCGAAACGCCCATTTTTAAGGGGAACAAAGTACTTGAAAAAAGCTCCCTAAATCAAACGAATCAAGAAGGAACCCTTGGATGGAACTCCGTCACAATGGGAAAGGCGGAATATTGCAGAATTATCACCAGTTGATGCCTAGATACTGGCAGATAAGGGTTAAACTCATAGTATTTTTTAAGGGTTTACTCCCATGGGTTCTAGAGTAATGCCTTTGAAGCTTTCAAGATCAAGTTGCTGGTTGTTTTGGGAGAATTACTATGGAGTTTGATTTGTTTCCGACCCTCTAGGTAATGCAATTGATACTGTAATAGACAATTCATTTGGCAAACAAGTGCTGGAGATAGTACATGTACATACATATATGCCACTATAGTAGTTTTTCTTGCACGCGTGAAAAAATCTTTGAAACAACTATAATTCATGACCTAGTTCGTCTTGTCCCCCAGTATAGCGACTTAAATGAAGGTTTAGGTCAGGATCCCCAGGATCCAAATGCAACAAAAATCCTGGTGTGACTGGAAGGTAGTTCGTTGATTTCAACAAAATATTCACCAACAATGTTCAGGCACCTAAAATGGAGGAATCCTGAACCTTACAAGGCCATTTTGGGGGTGGGTTTTCCCTCACACAGGCCGTATCCAGACAGCCGAAACAGAGGTGAGGATTCCCTCCATTTTAGGTACCTGAAATGTTTGATGACATACTGTTGATGGAGGAAATCCTGCACCACCTGTGATGTATGAAACCCTGTAAATAATGGGATAAGCTACCTATCAGCTGGTGCAGGATTTCAGCCATCAACAGTATCACTGGACCATATGAATGGTTGGTTCATCGCTTCAATCTCCTATCCACCATGAAGGCAGGTCAAGAAGAAGCAACGTCAGCAGAGAAGCCAACTACGCTTGCAGAAGTCTAAAGCCTTTCAGAGACTCGGCCTTTACCTCATAGGTGGAACTAACATATCCCACCTATGGTAAAAGAAAATCATCTTCCCAAGGTCACCTTTGGGAGGTGATATGGTTAGTTCCCAGGAGTGTTTGTTGGATGTATTCCCAACCTTCGTGGATTTATCCGAGATTGGCTTGGACGATTGTGTTTCTTCTTTGGGTGCCTTGCGATTGGTGAAGTCCTCTATAAGAAAAAAAACCGCAATATTAGCAGAATGACCTCAAAGTTTAAAGGTGACCATCTCATAGGTTTTCTGGATGAATTTCATAATTCTGGATCACGACCTCAAAGGTTCCGTTTCTTTGAGGATTGGGTGGCAAGCATCCTGTCCCAAAAAGTGACCCTGAAATCATTGGCATTCTGTGACCAACCATGTAAAACACCCTGCGATGTACAAGGAAAACTTAGGTGGTCAAACTTCAATTACTTCTATTTCTACCACGCGAAAAAACCATTTTTTTTGGGGGGGAAATGATACAATTTGAAACCGTGCCACCATTTCAATAGATTCAGTACTACGAAAAATCCTCCAGCTGGGGAGTCGACTCCCAGCTTAGAATGGTCCCAAGATAATATACATAAAATAGTTCAATGGTTCAGAAGGTCAGTTGGTGGATGAGTTACCCTCCAGGGAATTAACATATCCCACCTTGGGAAAAGGAACATCATTCAAAATGCCATTTTTGGGGGATATGTTAGTTCCCTGGAGGGTATTCTATACATATTTTTTAAATGGCATATCAAACATCATCACTGCTGGGTAAAACCAATCGATCATGCAACAAGAATACTTGAGTGCCTCAGAGTGCCTTTGTCAAAGCGTCATTCAAGCTCTTGTCACTAGAAGGAAACAGAGCTGGCATACTTTGAAGGGAAACGATATCCCCCTGAAAGCTTACACGCCGATGGAAAATCACAAGTTTTTTGATGGGAGATACCATCTTCAAGAGATAACGTTTTCCGTTGTCATGGTAGTTCTTCGGGGGTGTATATAATTTTGTTTTCTTCGTTTTCCTTCGCTGATAAACATATTCACAGCAAACATGCACTTATGATTACCACAGGACAATAGAAGTTAAGATACATAATACTTACTAGAACAGCCGCAATTCATCTTAAACACTTAAACACGTTATCACACATGATGGTTTCTTTGCTTTGTATGAAAAATGCCTGCAACCTCGCCTTTACTTCAGGATTTTTTGGCAGTTGGAAAAAAACGAGTAGTATGGTTTCACCTTGAATTTTTCTCCCAGATCAAAAAGGGAAGATGCTTAAACACACACTTCATCAAAAAAACACACATCTCAAAGCTTGTGAATGGACAGACCATTATTATACTGGTTGGTTCATAGGGATCCTTATAATGGTTTATTATAATCTCTATATAATTGTAGTAATATCCCCTATATAACCCAACCATGAGGGAGGTGGATGGAATCCATCAAAAAACCCCAAGGACACCGTTGCATTGGCTTTGTGCCCATGATGTCTTGGAGACTGGCACGGGCGAATGTTTGGGAGGCCGTTTGGGGAAAAAACCGGTGACTTGAGTCATCATGCGGATGGTCGACTTATGTTCGGATGGTTTTTTCAACAAACCCCGAAAAAAATCCCCTTGAAAAGTTACCGGGCCCCAAAAGGAAACGATCCAAAATTCCAAAATTCCAACCATCCATCTTCAGAAAATATACTGTATTGTATTAGTTTCAGGGAGGGTAAAACCTTGGGTTTTCAGGTGTTCATGATCCCAGTTATCCCAGGTTGGCCGGCGCGACCCTCACGGCCCTCCAGCGGTGTCAGTGCATTGGCACGGCAGATTACGCAAGAGTGGCCGCAAGCCCTGTTGATACCAGACATTTTAGGCTGGGGATGAAAAACGGGAGGTGAAAGAGGATTTGGTGTTATGAATCTATAAATGTTGATGTGGGATGAGGATGATAATCATAGAATTATAGCAATACTGCTGCCGTCGTTGCTGTGGATGATGATTATTCCTATTATTCTGATGATGCTGATGATGAGGAGGATAATCAATAGTGAATACTAGTTCTTTTGCAGTGTTTCACCCTATGAACTTGTTGGACTTGGGGACGTTCGACGGATCGAGTTTGGAATTTCCCGGACGCCTGGTTGAGAAAAACATCTGGCTGACCAGTTGATATGGTAAATATCCCATGATTTACAGGGTTTTACATAATACTCCCCCAAAAAATTAGTGGCTGGAACCTAAAGTAAAATTTTCCAGTTGAAAAGGAAAATCATTTGAACCATCCACCTCCATCACTTTTGGTTCCATGTTACCATGTTAGTTTTGTGACTCGTGGGATTTGATCTCTCAACTGGGTCTGAACCTCCAGATTTCTGAAGCATCAACCTCTTGGATCCACAGATTTAGATGCTGGAGATGCATCCTTGGATTTTTGAGGTTTGAAAGACTTCGAATTTGTCTTTCCAGATAAAAAACAAACCAACCACCCAGGTAGAACGTTTTCAAGAATCGTAAACCAAACAACCATTGACTCCATGGTTGTTTCACCAAATGGTATATGTACTACCAGCTTTATTAATACTGTTGATGAACATTCTGCACTTACCACCTGGGTTGTATAAAACACCCGGGTAGATAGTTTGAATGAATCATCCACCTGTACTGTCTAATTTCGCTGGAGTTCAGCCTCAAAAAAGGAAGCCCCGAACCGATCCTCTCCGAAAAAAGGCACCACATTAACGCTTTCTAGGGGCATTTTTGGGCTGTATAATTTTTTTGGGGCTGTAAAACTGGGTGGTGGTTAGGTGGTTTCAAATATTTTTAAGTTTTCACCCCAAAATCTTGGGGAAGATTTTCACCCAATTTGACGGTTGCATATTTTTTTCAAATGGGGTTGGTTCATCCACCACCAACCCCAGCCTGAAATTGCATCAACAAATTTGATAGATCCCATGCAGTAGTGACCTTCAGACTCCATATCTTCTAAGTATTCGACCAACATTTTTTCGCAGGTTTTTGGCCCTTGAGCCATTTGGAATTATGTGACAACCAAACACCACAGAGCCCTGCCCAAGAGATCCTTGGAAGACAAAACACAGCGGCCGGGGAGCTGGATGTGTTGGTGAGAGATACTGTGTGTTTGTATGAACCTTTCTCTATATAAATACGTATAGATATTATACACATTGTTTTAAGTCAATATAGTACATACCATATACATCTTATGTCTTATATACATATTATACACATTTGTTACTTCAATATAGTACTGTATATACCAAAAAGATCTTTTTGTACTAGGGTAACAGTTTATAAGCCTTCAGCAACATGTTCAAAGCTTCCTGGCTCATCGCAATAGTTTCTTCTCAACTTACCTCTATTTTTTTTGGCTTCGAGCAAAATTCTTGCCCAAGTTGGAGCTTGTTCTTTTGAAATTAGATCCCAGCATCTACCAAAACAGGTTTCAAAGAACATCCCCCCTAAACAAGATGGTGGTGGTTTTGGTGGTGAAGGAACCACGCGGGTTGACTTTTCTGCAACCATCAAAAATGCCATCAAATCGGAATTTTCAGCAGCGGAGGCTGAGCAATTTTCGAGATTTTTGTTGATGAACTAACTTGGTAGTTTCGGACCTCATCCGGTAAGCTGTTTATTGCTGTTGAACGATCAATGAATACCTACAGTTTGGACTTCGGATCTGGAACTCGGAAATATTTTGCGAAACCAATACAAAAGGATATCTTGAAGGGACTGTAGATGGTTCTCATTGTGCAAATGCCGCATGCCTTGTCAAGATTTTTGGTGCTTAGCTCCTAAAAAACTAAATGTCAACCCAGGGGACTTCTTACATGGACAAAGAAAAGGACCCGACAAGCAAGGGCCAAAATAGGAGGACTTTTGTTGGGGTTTGTAAAACCCAATGGTTCCTGGTGTATAGCACTATTTTGGAGAGGTTCCTGCAGGAGTTTATGTACCATGCAAGAAACCTCCAGGTGCAGGGTGAACGATTGCCAAGCACCGTTTCAAATGAACGAATGTCACCTTTTCAAAGGGACCATTTTGAAAGGAAGATAGTCCTCCAACCGGCATTTTTGAGGGATATGTTAGTTTTTGCTCACTGAGTCCAGTTTTGTTGAGAATTCTAACGAAAAGTCTTGACCCCTGTGGCAGTGCCTTTCTTCAAGCGAAGGCACACAGGATGTCCACAGGTTCCAGTTTTCACTCCTTTTTTTTTGTGACCTTGATCAAACTAATGGTTAATTGTTTGTTGTTGGTTTGGGTCCCGGTGGTGTGGATTCGTATTGGATCCCCTTATGAAAGGGATTGGGATTCTTAGGGGTATCCTTAGAATCCAAACCACCGGGCCCCAAACCAACAATTTGCAATTAGTTGAAGTAACATCCCAGGTCGTTTACCTTGAGATTTCTGAACATACTGTTGATGAAAACACATCCTGTTGATGAACATAGCTGATTGATCTTGAGTTCAAAGGCTCTTGCTGACCGTGCTGAAGGGCCTGGCTGATTTGGCATGTCGCCATCCAGAGATTTTGATGCAACTGAACGACGAGGTGAGGTGACATGAGGTCATCCCCCCCCAAAAAAAAATGTCACTAAAATGATGGTGTTACCCTAGACTCCATCTGCTTACATGAAATGGTGTTGAACGTATTTTCTCATCGATGCTCAACAACATCGAAACACATGCATCCATCGGGAAAAAAAACACCCTCTTACTGTAGGTTCTCTACAGCAGGACGGTAGGTTTGAAAAACAATTTGTACCCTGCGGGAATGAATGAATGACTGCGGGCTTCATAAACATCACACGAAAACAAAACCTCGAGGTGATTTTCGTGGCAGAAATAAAAACCACCAACCAGCAGTGCTTCATCGGATGGGCAGATTTTTTTAAACTCCAGGTATCCATTGGATCTACCGGAAACCCCAAGCAGGAAAGCTGGCTCGTCACATTACGAAGGTTGGGGAATCGATCCATCCAACAAAAATCCCACGGAGAGAGATCCAACAAAAAAAACACTCCGGGATCAACCAACTCAGATAGCTGGCTGGGCAATCCACCCCACCCATGAATGAGTATAGATGTATCTCCTTAGGAAAAAAAGGGTGGGTTTTCCAGCCAGCAACATGTTAGGAAATACCAGAGGGTATCCCACTTGGGGGTTTCAAAGGAATCCAAGAGGTGGCAACAAAAATGAATTTCTTCAGCCGTTTTTGGGTGGAAATCCCGCGATTTTTGCCAAACATCCAGTTGTGTTTTTTCCCATTCCAGTGAAGCAACTTTTTTTTTGGGGGGGCGAGTGAAAGCTTTGTTTTTTTTGGTGGGGATTGTTTTTTTTAAATAACATTGTTACCTATTCAACGGATGATTTCTTTATCCATCGAAAACGAGATTGATTGTAAGAGCAGCATTGATTGACTTCTTGGGACAAATACAGTAACGGTCTAATATCTGCTCACCCCAAAAATTCCCGCCCAAGTTGATTCCTTTTCATCGACAAACAAATCAGTTGAGTCTTACCGGAAGGATCACTTTTGTTTCTTTAGCCCGGTTTCTTTTTGAGGGTCTTACCCTCCGTAAAACTAAGATAGCTCCTGCAAATAGGCCTCCCCAAAAGGAAAGTAGTCTTCCAACCATCCATTTTCAGTTGCGAACTGTTAGTTTCAGGGAGGGTATTTCTGGTGGGATGTTGTCATTGTGTGGGGGGTGGGCGTAACCCTTAGATTGCCGTAGCCTAAAGTTTCCGTCTCATGGGGGGAAGGAGCTTCAGTGCTTGCGGTCTTTAGTGGCAAGGTGCCCCGACAAGTTGTCGAAGTTGTGGATGCTTGGGGGGGCCTTGAAACAAAAGTGGGTGAGGTGAAAAAAACCGGATTTTTAAATGGATTAGTAACTGGGGTATGTAATCAGATATATATCATATATATATATATATAGATATACGTATAAACCGTGTATATATATATACACATGTATTTATCAATAAAATGATACGTGCTATTTTTGTTATATATATATATCCCAACATGAAAGCTGTGCGTTGGCGGACGAGCAATGATGAAAAGCTTAGAAATTCGATCATTATGGGGGTTCCCAGCCTCCTCAATGAGCACGGGATTCGGACGCAATTGGAGCAGTGACCGAAACCTCTGTTAGTTGCTGTTTTTTAAGGGATTACCCTCCAGGGAACTAACATATCCCCCAAAAATGGCATTTTGAAGATGATTTTCCCCAGGTGGGATATGTTAATTCCCTGGAGGGTATACTACCCAATTTGCCAATTATATAGGGATGGTACTAAACGGTTGATCAGGATCCCCATTAACCAACCAGTATAATGGAACGTTATAAGGGTTTTTGAACGTTGTTCAATTGGTTGGTGGTTGAACATCATCGCCAGTTTTGATGTAAAAAGTCGCCAGAAAAAAACCAAGCCGCGAGCCCTTTGTTAGGGATCGTTTAAGTGGGATGTTGTTTAGATGACTATGACGAGATAAACGGAGATCACAAACAAGCACGTAGATTTGCATTTAAAGATAGAAGCAAATTGGATCATGCTCTGGCATGATACATGATTACACAGAAAGATGCAGAATCGAGTAGATAGATGAATGTTTATGACATGGATATTTATGTAAATACAGTAGATACAAACATCTGACATCAATGAATAGAAAAAATAACAGTGAAGAGACACAGAGTGAACACGTACATTTCGAGAAGTATGTTACTTGCCCAATGCATACAATGCCTTCATTACATATGTATACAGTATACATATATTTAGATAGATATATACATGTATATATATATATATATATATATATTTTTTTTCCTCAGGCGTTTCGTGTCGGTGACGCAGCCTATTGCACTTAATTAGTCACACCGGAATCTTCTGCTGGCAATAATCTTGCCCATCTTCCCCATGTTGAGTATGTTCATATGCATGTTGGAAGCGCTCCGCAATGTCATAGATACCGTCAATCTCATAGGATAGATGGGGTGCCGAAGGAATACCGGATTGTAATGCCGAAGCAATTGCTCGGCAAAGGCCAACTGGATACCTCTTCAGAGGCATTGTGCTGAATCCCTTGCTGGTGCGTTCCATTTTCAGTGGGGGAGGCAATTTGTCTGGTCTTCCCTTGATGGAGTGCCCGTAGCACAGCTGGGCGGACACTTGGAGGCGCAACAATCATCAGCGTAGTTGGCTTTGGGGCCTTGGCCCCATAGTAGCCCTGTTTGAGGTGCGTCAGCATGATGTTGCAATGACGTCTCATCAGTTGGACTATCGGTAGCCGCCAAATTGACGGTGGGATTCCTGCCGGTCGAGCCGGCGGTGCCGCAGGGTGTTCCAAGAGGCCCAAGGTGTTGGTCACACAATGGGCTGCCATCATCAGCAGGCTGAAATGTAGAAGGCGGTTGCCCACACACGTCTGCCGTAGTTCTCGGATACGTAGCGGGAACAAGGACCATATCGATGTGAAAAGGTTGGTTGTAGAACGCAGGGGACGTGGCCCTGCATCCCCTTCCAGTTGCCTCCATCGAGATATTGACCATGTCTCACATGGTGGTCCTGCCACCGTGGCATAGACCAGTCCTTGTAACGTCTTCTCAAGCCAAAAGGCTTGAACACCATCATTCAAGAGGTCTCCCTGAATAGGGTCCAACACCACGTCAAGTGATATTGGGAAAAACAAGCGCCATCTTCACATGGTACAGAGTTGAGGCACGAATGCAAATCCCCGTCTCGCTTTGCACCTGCGAATAGATGGAGAATGTAATGAAATCTCGGGTGTCCCCTCATCGGGGGTGTCATGGCAGCAAAGGTCAACTGGGAGGGATCATGTAGATGGTCAGGTTCAGGCTTCGTCTCCACAAATACAGCCTCCACAGGATCACCAAAGTAGGGCCGAAAGCGAGTAGCGAAACATTGTAGCTGGCTGCAAGCATCTTCTTGTCCTCCATAGTAGTTGAGCTGCGCTTCGATCACCTTATCAAATTCCGTGTGATGTAGTGGAAGGGCTTGAAGGCTACCCTCAAGCTCTGAGAGTGCATTGTCATCTACACAGGTCCAGTCCACTGTGGAAAATGAACGTAAGGCACGAAATGTAGCATCTGTCATAGGCCATCCTGCACGAGCACGTAGTACAGGTTCCATAGAGTCAATGTAGGGGATCATCGAGTCATAAGGGAGGGCATCCATCATAGCTTTGCTGCCCATAGCGGGCTGCGGTGCAGTCCATCTCTGCTGTGCGGCCATCGTCTGTGCACAAGACGGTACTGAGCGAAAATGCCTAGTGAGCCGCGTGTGGTTTGAGAAAATTCTGCCACATGCGTCACATTTGTTGCCAGATTGGAGCTGGCGGAAGGCACTCACACGCTGATGGCACTTGAAGCTATGGACCGCCCAAGTGCGGTAGGTGGGCCAGTCCGTCTGGCAGATCAGGCAGCGATGCAGTCGAAGGGACATGTTGGATTGCATAGCCGAGCTGGGATCATCCTCTGCCACCTGTAGTCCTCCCTTTGCCAGGATGCCCAAGATGCGCTTGTGGAAACACCGCACATCCGCATGAATGTCTTGTTGCATCATTGCATGTAGCTGCGCGCGTTTGAGAGTACCATAGAACTTCTTCTCTGTTGTGGTCATGTAGTCCTGCCATTGTACCAGGTCATCTGGTGTAGTTGGCGGAGGCAAGCAAGTAAGACCTTGAATTTGAGAGAAAGTCCATTGTGCTGCTGCACTAACCGCTTGCAGCCAATCCACACCAAGCCCTGCAATAGCCCAGAATTGACAATTCTGGCGCTTGAGACACATGGCAAATTGCCGAAGCCTGGCAACATGTAGTAGGACTTGTGGATGAGGCATCTGCAGTAGGCGTAGTAGGCGACCATCCTCCATGTGGAACTGCTCGTCAGAGGTGTAGTGTCGTAGCAAAAGTCGCCGGTACAACCTAAGGACCCCACTGGTCCATAGTTTGTGCTCAGCGTTGGTCAACGTAGGCCAAGTTCCAAGGTTGTAGTTGAGGACTGCTGCCACAGTAGCCTTGAAGACATGGACCCTCATGGCAAGACGAACCTGGGCATTGTTGAGAACCTTGGACTTGTAGTTGTCCAGCGTACTGTTCGCCAAAGCCAACTTACGTTTGATCTCCGCCCTCATAGATGCGTCATGCGTGATTACACCACCCAAATGGACATAGGTAGGTATGATACGAAGCGCAAGGTCTTCCCCTGGAACTGAGAGTTGGATCGTGCAATGGCAATGGTGGTGAACGTACTGTCGAACACGTCGGCTGCCAGGTCCTGTAAGATGGAGAATCGCCTCAGTTTTTCCGCAACCCATATTAGGCTGCATGCCCATCTTCAGCAACTCTGTGAGCGCAACCTCTGCCACAATACGGAGTTGTGGAATCGCTTGGTCAGCCGTTTCGGTAGAGCCAAGGAATGCAGCGTCATCGGCCCATACCACAGTACCCAATGGAAGAGTCGCATCGCCAGGAGAGGATCCAAATCCAGGGCAATGGTTCCAGGGCAGTTGGCATTGGACGCCTAATGAAGCAAGAACATCGTCGACTCGATGAAGATAACGACTGAAGCAGAGTTGCCATATTACGTCTGCAAAGCCGTCTCCCGGCCTGGTTCCACGCTCTGTTTTGACGACGCTGTCGTCAAAGTCCAGCTTCCACCACGTGGAGGCATGCAAGGAGCTAACGACCCTTTGCAGATGGGTGTCTGTCCATGCAAGAACATACGCACGCAATGGGCTGCTTGGGTCACCAATGCATGGGGCTGTGCCGTGAACTGCATGCTGGTGGCACCCTTGAAGACATAGGGCTGTGTACGTGCTCTCCACACGTTGTGGATGCACTTTCCTAAAGATGAGCTCACAAGCAGTCCACGGTGCTGACTGCAGCTGGCATGGTCTCCCTTTCCTTATATGCCACTATGAGCCTGCCTCCTTTGTGCTGCAAGGCTTCATCAGCCCAAAGGGCTGTTTTCAGGACGATGGGCCAGATTGCTCTGGCCATCCAGGGAGCAGCCATTTTCATCAGCTCGCCAGGTAGAAGGTCACATCCAAGGGCTTTGCCCATAGCTGCATGTTGAATGTGTCTTTCGACCTCCAATAGCGAAGGTACCTCGCGGACATCACCAGGAGGAGGAGGTAGATCACGTAGTCGCTGCATAGCCTCATCCCATAGTGCTTGGGTGGTGATCAACTTGCCGCCTTCAAGATCAGCGAAGTGCTGTCGCCAGCGGGCACATGCTTCTGCTGGAGAGGATGCAAGTCGTCCTTCTGGCAATTTGACCTGTTGAAGTGGTCTCTTGCCTTGATCTTTCACCCTCTTACCCATGCGAAGTGGTCGAAGGATGCGAAGCGCCGATTTGCAGTCGGAGTGGCAGAGAGGTTCGATCTGCTTCTCTAGCCAATCAGCGCGTTGTTGTAGGATCATCGTGCGGATCCGTGTAGTAAGGTACCTGTATCTCATCCATCTCCATGTAGTTCGAAGGACACATAGGGCTTCCGGGAGACCAATGCGATATGAAGCAGCATGACGCCAGCTGTTCAATGCCAGCTGCAACTGATGGTGGTCGCATATCTGTTTGGAAGCTGTGAGTACCCGTTTGAGATACCTCTTTTGCTGCATGGCCTGTAGGGTGGCCTCCGTCAAACATGAATTGCGGGTAACACCAGTATCACGTGGAAAGAACTAGGTCAAGCGCTCATGTAGATGTCCTTCGACTTGATGTACATGTGAGGTCAAGTCTGTAGTCCATGGGATGTCAGGCCAGTCAGCAAAGAAGGCCTGCCATGTAGCTTCATCTGCTTGTCGGATTTTATCTCGATCCCATGTGGCCCTCGGCTTGGGTGGCCTCCTCATCGTGGCGGTCCAATTGAGGGTGAGCACGAGTCACCAGTACGTAGTCATTCCGGTTGCCACTGGTAGTCGTTCTGGCACTGTACCATGTCTCCGAGGGGCCTTGTTGAATGTGTGCAAACGTAGAAGGTGCACATAAATCATAGGTCTGTAGTAGGGAATATAGTTGGCATCCTGCGGCATCAACATCCTGCGCAAAGTGATCCCCACTGTGCGGTGCGAGCTCGCCGATGCTGGCATTGGCATCAATGCAAACCAATAGCCTCCGTTGCTTGCAAAGTGGTTGGAGTAGACGATGTAAACGAGTCCACCAAGCTTCAATGTCAGTTTTGGCATGTCCACGATGTGGAGCGTGAGCAACGACACAAAGCGTGGGGACTCCTCCAAAGATAGCATCGACAATAAGGATCTCTGGCTCTGCATGTAGAACAGTGGCATCTGTTCGTTTGAAGAAGTCAGCTTCCCGTTGTCGTCCTGTGAATGACAGTGTGGTGGAGATCCATAGCTCCACTCCACCGTGGCCATTCTGTGATGCTCCTATGTACCGTACATAGCCTGTGTCGAAGGTTGTCGCATTTGGAGTGCGTGTTTCCTGAAGGCCAATGACATGTAGTCCATGCTGTTGGCATTGTTGTCGAAGGGTCGCCACAGCTCCAACATGACGCAAGGTGTTGGTGTTGTATGATGCGATCTTCATGCAAAACATATGCTCATGTGGGACAGGCTCGCCAGTCTGTAGCCAACACGGTGAGGTACTCGGTACAGTAGGGGCTTCATATATCCATGCGATGAATAGGAGGTAAGTCTCGCCTGAAGTAATGGTCCAGTAGAGAGTGTGCACGGAGAATCTGTGGAGGGTCACCATGCATCCATGTGGCATAATGGCGGGGTGGTGGTCTTGGCTGTAGATCTCCATTCCGAATAGCATTGGCCACAGCGTCGACCAGCTCGTTTCCTAGGATGCCGCTGTGCGATTTCACATGTCGACAGCGAAGCTCACTGTCGTCCTTCAGCCTTTCCAAGAGTTGGAAAGCAGCACGAAGGCGTAGACCAATGCGCTCCTCAGGGTTGATGGACCATCTGCCTTTGGCAGCATTCAAGACCGCCAATGCGTCACTGTAGATGGAGACATGTAGTCCGCGATGGTGAGCAAGAAGATATAGCGATGTCCATAGCAAGGCTGAACTTTCAGCTTCACGAATGTGCTGTTGAACAGCTCCAATCCATTGTACTTCAAGTGGGTCATCAATGGTGAAGTCGCCGTACCAATCGATCAAGCGAATCTTGTCGTCATCAGGTGGGCGTCCACATACTACAAAGGCCCATGTAGCCGAAGGTATTCCGTTGTCCTTGCCATCGCCATAGGATCCGTCCGTGTAGATCTCAATGGAATCGTATGGTCCTTCGCCTTGTCCACGTAGTAGCCGTAGAGGGAGTTCAGGATGTAGTGCAGGCAGGTCGTCAAGGTCAGGCGGCGAAGTGCTAACCCATGGGATTACCAGGTCATCTAGATCATCAAGGTGGCTACCTAGTGAAAGTGACATGCTGTTGTGGGGCCAACAATTAGCCTCAGATCCCGGTCTGACATTCCTAGCACATGCAGGTTCTGTACAGGTGTTCAGCTCCAGCACTTTGGCTAGTTCAAGTCGCAGCGGTTGATCTACAGATTCTACCGGCAAAAAGGGGAACTCAGGAGGTTCCGTCGCTTCATCTTGAGGCAACGTCGTGAAGAGTTGCCGTAGATTGCTCCAGATCTTATCCTTGTCCGTTGTAGTTTGGATGTGGGTGACCATCCATTGCATGAGGGCATCACCAGTGGGCGTACGATGTAGGCATCCCAGCATCTTCCCTGTGTTGTCTGGGTTTCCAGGCGGTGGTAGCCTGTGGCGATTCCCGGAAACATAGTGCATCGGTGCATCACGTCCAGTATTGATGAGCATCAGTATTGCCACAGGTCGAATATGTTGCGTCAAGATGAGCCCGATCATGAGCCACGTCGTCATAGCCATACTTCCATGGACAATCCTCTTGCGCCTTTTCTGCGGTGGCTGCTGGATGTACAACATAACGCCACCGAAGATATGGCCAAAAACGGCCATAACGATCCAGTAGATGTCAGCACGTGGTAGTTCTCCAGAAGGGCTGCCAGGCGAAAGGGCAGCATCTCGGGAGCCAGCCTCAGAATCATCTGAATCATCAGAGTCCATTGTACGGTATGGCGAACCGTCATGATACGTCGCTCTTGTGGGGTCATAGTCATCAACTGCAATGGCTTTGAGCGCATCAGCTGGTGTATCCGTCATCCACAGTGCGATCTTCACGTAATCAGCATGAGCCAAACGTGCTGACTCAGCCCCTCTCAGTCTGTGGCCATTGATCCATACTCCGCAATGGACTGTGTTTTGCTGGCGGCATGCATGTAGAATTCCCGCCCAGTGCAGGAGTCCATATTCCGAAGTTCGAGTGGCCAACGGTGCTGAATAGAGTTCTTGGGCTTTGTCTAGCCGAAGGTACACCAGAGTTCCACGTAGTCCAGGTCGTTGAGCAAAATCATCGTCAGCGATTAAGAAACCGTGTTGAATCCCAGGTGCGTCCGGCATGTCAACCTGTAGGGATTGATGTACCCTGACAGTATGGTAATCACGTCCATGAAGGTCAGGCCAGTGTCGTTCAAGATGGGTGGAGATAAGGGACGTACGCGTGTCCGTAGCAATCCAACATGCCCGTGAATCCGTGTCTCGGAATCTTGGGCGGTAGATCACATATGTGACCGGTCCAGCATGGTCATGGTCAGACTCAATCGGCGAAGTTGGAGCTTGAGATGCGATGCCATCAGACGCGGCATCATCTGCACCCACATTCGTAGTTGTAGATCCAAGCTGTGCAGGCTGTCGAGCAAGCATCTCAATCATGAAGAAGTCCGCTTCTTGTAATCTGATGCCAACCGTAGTCGGCATAGGTCTCCCATTGTGGTTGGCTGTGCAGACATGGGTCAGAGTACAAGAGGCAGATAGTCCCACTTGTGCTAACAAAGTAGGATAGGTGACACTCGAAAGAACCCGCCAAGCTGCTACATCGACTTCAACTTTTGTGTTGTGGTGATTCTGCACTTCAACCAGCACATCACGAAAAGGACCCACATCGATCTCGTCGTTGGTGACAATGATGTAGGCCGGCACTCCTTCTTCAATCGAGACTCCACGGTGTACGGACTCATGTACAACTTTGGCCTTCCAAGGTATGGCTCTCCTGTGATAGGCCAGGTCAGGCCACAACGTGACCAAGTGGTCAAGAGCTTCCCAGGCATCCACACCAACTGGGAAGTTGACTAATGCATCTGGAATTGGTCGCATCATTTCTAAGCGAACCCGAAAAAGCCAGATGTCAGCATGATCTTCAGGACGTGGTAGGTTGGCTGAAGGCTACCCACTCCCATCGAGCATCATAGTCTTGTTGTTGATCTCCATCTCCAGCATTGGGAGGCATCGCACCCGTAGCTGTCAAGAAATCATCAGTCCAAGAAGCACCACTACCCCGCAGGGTGCTCATGGCCAAAAGGCAAGTCCCTGTTTGCATCAGGGACATTGATTCCATCACATCCATCTCAACAAAAGTACCATCATCACGATGTACTAGAAGAGGACGTGGTAACGCATTGCTTGAGGACATACTGCATGAAGTAGTCGAGGCCACCACAGCACGTCCCAGCATAGTTGCCAAAATGGCACTTGGTGAAACTGTTCCATGTATACCACTTGTAGAGGTCATGGAGGTTGAAACATAGGCTCTCTTCTCGCAAGCTGCCCCACAGCCTGGAGGTGTATACATTATGGTGTAGGTAGTCACACTCGGAGTACCAGTCACCGTGCTATCAGATGAAGCTGACATAGCATAGTGCTTCAATCTGAAATCTCCTCGATGTCCATGCTCCTTTGCAGCGCCACATCTACTTTCTTGGGCTCTTCCACTTCCGACTTGGAGTAGGGACCATTTGGGGGCACTGCTCTCGTCTTCATAGGAGTGAAAGGCGCCTGAGTAGCGTTTGCCCGAGCCTGTGCACTCGGTGATTGCACCGTGGGTGCGAGCATGGCATTGGTCATGTAGAGGACTTGTTGTTGGAGGTCCTGTAGTTGCTTGGCCATCTGTTGTTGGTGCGCCCTGGCAACTCGTAGTTCCTCTGAGTTCACGGTCTCCTGCTTCATAGCCTTTGTCATAGCAGGCGGCTTGTCCATGTCGAGCGTCTCCTCCAGGACTGTCTCTTCGGCTTCCATTTCGGCACTCTGTTCTGGATCCTTGCCCTCCATGAGCTGTTGCAGTTGGGCTTGGGTCGTGTCGATGGCCGCCTGTATGTCCTGGATCTCGGAGTCGTATCGTGATTGTTCTTGTGCTAGATGCTCTCGCATTTGCATGCGAAATTGCTGCCATTGATCCTTTTTTCGTGTCAGCGCCTTGGAAAGGCGGTCGACTTTGTTCAGCAATTTTCTTTTGGAGTTCACCAGCTTCTGATCTGACTGGATAACTTCGCCCAACTGCGGCTGGAAGAAGGTCTGGAGCTCTTTTGGCAACCGTCATCTTGTTTTCTGCGAACATTGCAGAAAGCGCCGCCTTGAGGTCCATGTCCTTGTCCTTGTCCTTGGATGAGGCAGCTGTAGAAGACTCCGATGACACACCAGAGTCGTAGGCCGGGAAAGTGGAACCGGCACTTTCCGCACCTTTCCCTTGACCCTTTGGTTTGGGGCCCTTCGGCTTCTTGCCGGTCTCCCATCCATTGGCATTGTTCTGCCAAGTCCATGATGTCTTGTCCCTCGGCATCAACTCCTTGTAGATTGGTGCTGAATGGTGTTTTCCCAACTCTAAAGCCAGGCGCCGAATAAGACCAAGACGTGGTTTGGATTTGGTCCTTTCTCTGTGGATTTTCTGTCGCCACAGGGACCTTTGCCGTCTCAAGCGGCGGTGCCACCCCGGTGAGGTAGGTGGCCGAATTGCGTCACGAGGGACGTGGGGCACACGGTCTTCCAACTAGCCAAGCTACTGGCAATCNATACAACTATATATATATATATATATTTATACAGACACAAATATAGATTTAGACATATGTTTTATCTGTTTACATTAGTAGAACCCACTGCGTTCGACACCGGTAGTTTTCCCTCAGGCTGGACCAACAGCGTGCGGTGGATGACTTGGGTCATGATGGATACCCGGTGCCCGAGGCGCCAAACACAAAAACGGTTGGGTTGGTGGGTTGGTGGGTTGAATTCTGGTTGGTTGATGGGTTGATGGGTCTGACGGATTCTTGTTGGGTTGGTTGATGGGTTGATGTTTTTGTTCTTAATGGATGCCCCAGTTTAGCCCTTTCCAAGATGCAATCATCTCTTTTCAGGATGAAATTCGTTTTTTCTTAAGGCCGGGGATTCTTGTTGCGCCGTAATTTTTTAACTGTTACTGGGAGGGGGAGTCATCCCAAGCAATTATGTAGTTATGATAGGTTTTTGATAGGGCGTGATGAGATATTCATGGGAACCTAAGAAAGTAGTATGGACTTCTAGTCTTAAAGTAAAAAAACCAGGGAGTATGAATTCGTCCATCAAACGGGGTAAGGGCCTTTTGTGACCCTTTTTATTTTTTCATGGTTTCCCCAAAAAACCAACTCTGACGGCCGGCATCGATGACAACGGTGATTTTCATGGAGGGAACTTTCCCTTTGACATACTGTTGATGACGGTCGAAAATCCGAAAATCGAAGGATGTGTTAAACTTGGAATTTGGAGCGGGCGAACAATTCTGCCCGAATTGGGATGGCTCAAACACTTAGAGGAGTACACCCCGAAAATTGACATGGAACCTGAAAACAAGCCATCCCAAAAGGAAAGTAACCTTCCAACCACCACTTTTCAGGGGCTATGTCAAAGTTCAGGGCTGTAAGTTTTTGCTGGTATCAAGTCATATCAAGTGGTGTTTACTCCGACTTTGTTCATTTCAATATCTATGAGCTCTCCCATAGATACCTCTTAGAATGTCACCAAGAGCTCAGGCGTTACGACGTTTCTTCCTTCTGGCGGATCAACGAGATCAACCGCGAAAAATGGCCATGTTGGAAGCTGCCGAGCAAAGAAAGGATGCAAAGTACTGGCAGGAACGTGGCAAGGACCCGGCTCGGGTTTACATTTGGAAGCTAACAGCTGAACTAACAGCTGGCCCTTGAAAAAAGTTCCCTACTAAACCACAACCTTTCAGGCTTCACTGTTTTTTAAGGGGATTTACGCACCTCGTCATGGGTTTGGGTTTGGGGCTTTGATGATGTTCCGATTTCCACCTTTGCAACTGATGAGAATTTTCCATCAAAAGTAGCGGATCTTTATTGATAAAGCAGCATTTTTTAATGAGTTGGCCGTCCTTTTTGGACCATGGAGATATGGACGTCAAATGGCTGGATGTCTTTCTAAAAGTGACTCCTAACTCAAACTCCTCTTCAACTTTGCCACCTGCCTTCCCATTGTTGCATCTCTAGATCTCCTCTTGAAGACCGGTCTGAAACCTTGAAATGACTCGGAACCTTGAGAACAGCAAAGAAGTTGGGAAAACATATCTCTCACCCTCCTGAGAACTAACATATCCCCTAACAAGGTACTTTTGAGTCGATGATTTTCCGAACTTCCCCAGGTGGGTTCCCCTCCGGAAGGTGATTTCACAATGGCATATCATTTTTTGTTGAATGAAATAATCCAAATAAAACACCAACAAAGAATCAAGCTCTTCATCCTTTTGGAAACTACTGTTTTCAAAAGCTCACACAACAAAAGATCATGTAGATGTTTGATAAAACTTTTTGTTCGTTCAGAATTTGACATGAGATGCTGATCCCTCAGGAGCAAGACATAGGACCTAGATACATCCAACGAAATTTCTTTCGAAATCTTGGAGATCAGACCCGATCTGTCATTTGAGCAGTGATCAAGGGCCCCCAGTTGGTTGGGTTATACAGGGGATGATATATACTATCCAGTAATATAGGGATTATAAGCCATTATAGGTTTCTGATGCTCACTTCTCCATGTTTTCTCCAACCCTAAAACTCTTGGGAGGATTCCTACTACCGCTTGTGCGCCCTCCGCCGCTTGCGCGGGGAGGTGGCTGAGTCGACATCGTCTCCAGCGTCGAGGGTGCAACCGAGGCGGTTGGAAGAAGTGGCGGCGGAGTGGCGTGCGCAGAAGCAGAGCTACGAGGAGGGAACCACCTGAAGTGGAAACTCTGGGGGATCTATACATTATGACATTATGGCGAGTCAACCTACCCCCCCCAAAGGTACACCCCCCTGCCAGAAATAAGGATTTAATAGCCGGCCTTTTTTAAAGGGAAACCAATGGTTAATAAGCCCTTAAAATAGGGCCTTATTTCTGAGGGGGATACGTTAGGGGGGGTAGGTTAACCACAGCGAAGACGGTGGAGTCCTTGGAATTTTTCAAGGGGACAACATGGACATATTCATCTTGGGATGTGTTGCGTTGAAGAAAAAAGCCAGACAGTTGAGGCAAGGTCTTTTTTTTGGATGATATATTTATATTGAAATATGATATCATGTATATATATATATATATAAATGATAGGATAAAATTTTGAATAATATAACTTAACTCGAACCTTTAATGTTTGAAAATTTGAAAAATACCTGGACCTTCCAAAGGGTGTCAATTCCACATCCTTTAGGGTTTAATTGGCACCCCTTGGAAGGTGCTGGTAGAGTTCAAGATGATCTTGAAAATGACATCATCGAAAAGTACTTCAGGATGTTGGAGCTTTGCAAGGAGAGTTCCCTACCACCTTTTTGAAGAAAAGGATCGCTCCTGGATGCTGATGATGCTGATGATGATGATGATGATGATGATGATGATGATGATGATGATGATGATGATGATGATGATGATGATGATTATGATGATGATGATAGATGATAGATGATACATGATCATCGATGAATGATCAAGTATACATGATCAATGATAATACGTGGCAGCAAAGGATCACTGAGAGATGACAAATGATCAATGATAGACTTGTGACCTGATTGCTGATTTTCTTCCATCCAACCATTTAACAAAAATAACTATGACCTTGGGACTTCCAGGTTGTTGCTTTTTAGGTTGCTTTCTTTTTCTGGAGAAACCCCAACTGCAAAAATCAAACTGGACCACCCCAAACACCACCTCAACATAGGTGTTGGCACTGTCGCTTTGGAAGATGCGTGGAATTTTTCAGAATTTTGCCAGAAGAAAGATGTGTGCTTCCCTGTTGTCCTTCAAAGACCCATAGGAACCCGCTCCAAAGGGCTCCCCCTTAAAATTCCAATAATTCAGATGTGTCGACTTCGCTCCCCATCCGCAGGAGCGTTTGCAGCAGCTGCGCTTTGAACTGGGCCGCGTACCCACCGCCAGCAACGTCGGCCCCGAGACCAGCGTCAGTGCTGTTGAGATAGCAGAGGTGAATGAAGAACCTTGGCCCATTTGCCGTTTGTTGCTGATGCACGACCACCTGCATCATGCCACCCTTGCAGGCTGGAACTTGAAACATACTTCTGAAAGGAAATGCTTAAAGGTTTTTTTGACAGGAAATTTATTTGTTTGAATTCCAGCTACGAGGGGGTGCGGATGGTGGTGGATCATGTGGAGTGGTCACCTTGATTCTTTTCCAGGGGGTGTAGGGTTTTTTCTCATCGGAAATGAGTGGCCACGATTTTTCAGCGAAGCTGTTGAGAAGATGTCTTTTTTTCTCAAAAGGATGCAGTCTGGGGGTCTACGCTGGTGAAATTCTAATTATATATATATATATATATATCACCTTTCTTGAAAGCTATCTTCATCTTACCCTTCTCTCCCATAAACATCCATGGTTCAGTGAAAAATGGGTGGTGTATCTCCAAATATAGGATCGTTACTTTTCCAATTTTTTTCGGCCCATTTTCCCCCTAAACCATGGAGCAATTGGGAGGGCCAGGGGTACCGTACCTGACCTTAATGTCAAGGTACCTCATGTCGACTACACAGCCGAAACCATCTCAACAGCCAGCGAGGCTGAGGTGGCCTGGTGGGCCCTGGGAGTCACAGGTCATAACGACCTTGATGGCAACCAGAAATCCGGCAAAAACCAAACCAAACCACCTGGGATGGGGCTAAAACCTTGGTAGATAATGGGGGGGAAAACTACCAACTTCCCTCAACTGGTGAGTTGATCCCGGATTTTTGAACCATCAACTGTAGCTATTCTCCTCAAAAATGGTTTATGATCATGCACATCCTAGCTATATTGTATAACCTCCAACCCAGACATCAGGCCTTATTCAATCAACATGAGGATCAATAACCATCTATATTTTTAAAGCCCTTATTTCTGATGCGGGGTAGCTTTGAAGGGGAGTAGGTAGAATTGCTTAATTGATATGACAACCATCTTGATGGAAGTATGTTGGAATGATAGTTGTTATACCATGACTCCGCTGCGCAGACAGGGTTGTAACTAGGGTTTACCTAACCATTTTCCATATGAAGGGTTGGTTCACCCTATAAGCCAGTCGACATCTGCAGCTAAGAAAAAGCAATTCGGCTTGGCAGGGTTCAGGTTTACCACCCTTTTTAGGTGGTGCATACCCCGAATCAACAGCCTTTGAATTTTTCCGAGTGCCACAGGGTTTTGGACGGTTTTCACGTCCCTTTTTTTTGGGGTGGGTTATGAAGATCACACCTTTAAAGCTGAAAATTGAAGAGACTTCAGCTGTTTTTGTGTGATGTTCAAGGGGGACAATATATAGCAAAAACCTTTTTTCCTGGTCCTGGCTGGGCTACTTTTTTTTGCCCGAGATTTTGGGCGAAGGTCTGAGTTGGAAATTGAAAGTTCGGAGTTCTTCAAATGGAACCCAACCGCACCTGGAAAACTAACAGGGAAACGTACCATTTTCTTAAAGCAACCGTGACTGGTGGCTGGTTTTGAGGGGTTTCAAGTTGATATAAATCAAAAAACAACAAGTTTCATCAGAGTTCAAAGGGTCACCATTTAGAGTTGCAACTACGATAAACTTTGACATCTTTGTATGAGCCTCCGAAAGATGGTGTTTGAGTTTATAGAGGGGGTTTATACTACACTACATATGGATTTTGATAACCAGTTGAGGTTGGTAGTTTTTCCTCATTATTATAACCCCCCCTTGAATCTCCCTGAAGACACCGTTTTTCCGGCCCGGTCAGCTGCTGGTAGCCCAGCTGCGCCGTCAACGCTTGGATACGGGTCCGCGTGGAGCACCGCTACGGGCGGCACTGGGTGCGGCGGTGGAACGTCTGGCGGTGGATCTTTATGTGTCTTGATGTGGCTGGGGTTTTGACATTGAAACTAACGAATATCCACTGAAAAAAAGGAATGGTTGGAAGTAAGATGTGTGATTTCCTTTTGAATATCGTACCTTTTTGTTGGGAACATGTGTTAATGTTAATTTTCGGGCGTGATGAGTTGGGGGTTGACATGGAGTTTTTGTTTAGAAGTTTGAGAATTTCAAGAACGAGAGGGGCGGGTAACTGAAGATATTGCCTCTTAAAAAAAAGAAGCATCGAAATTCAAGAATCCGTTTTTGGGTTCAAACAATTAATTTTCTGGGATGAATCAAGAGTTTCGGAGACGTTGTATTTAGGTTTGAAGAAATATGAAGTGATAGTGACAGTTTGCCTCTCCCTCCCAGCAACAGTCACCCACCAGCAGCAGTGTAATTTTTGGTAGGGGATTTTTTATTAATCTGTACTTCTTACTGGCGAAAACCGGGGGCTAGGGCATCCCAAGTGATGGTATTCGAGCGATGTGGGTCTTTGTCTTGGCTTTCTTTCAAGGCATTGGCATAGCTACAGAGGCAATCATTCTTTTCATTGGCTATTCAACGTACCCTTGTTGTACCTGTCCCCAAAAGGATTTTTAGAAGGCTTCGTATAGGGAAAAAGGGGGTGAGCAACCCCATGAGGCCTTATTTTTTTCTGAGGGGGGACACGTTGAACAGTCATGATTTGCCTTTCAACAACAACATGGTATGAGAGAGACATCTCTCTTTGCTAAGGAGATGGAGAGCCACTTCATCTACGAACCTTGGAGTTAGATCTCAGCCGTAAGGGAAAACACTTTGTGGCCATGCTATTTGTTTTTTTTTCCTGGCAGGATTATGAGGTTTGAGCTAATCTAAATGATTTCCGGGAGATAATCGTGATTTCTGCGGTGCAAACGGTGATGAGTCATCATGAGCAAAAGCTACAAAGCTAGGGCACCGCGGGATTTCTAGCTTCCATACGAACTTCCTGCCGGAATGAAATCGATGTGAATGGTACCAAGTGGTTGCGATTGGCCACCCGTGATGTGATGATTTGACGGTCTGTCCGAGTGTCTTTTTTAGTTTGGGACTCCTATCATTTGATGAGCCTGAACTTATCAATATCATTTTGATAGTCCCATTGTTTTGAACATTCATTCATATCATCCCCATTTATCTTAAGCTCCTTAAAACTAACAGTTCGCACCTCAAAAATCGATGCTTGGAAGTTCCGATCCTTTCCCTTTTGGGTCCTTGCAGCTTGCTTTTCAGGCAATATGAAAGGAGGAAAAGACCCAAGAAATACCAACGTGATATATGGTGTATACGGTGTATACTGTATATGGGGTTGATTATTAAGGGGCGCCTATTTTTTAAAAGGGGCCCCCCCTTTTCCCTATGAAATGTATTTGTTTTCTTCTCATCATTCCTTTCCTGACTTGACTCGAGTCATGTCCTTCAACGGAATTTTGCCACATGTTCTTGTAGGTGTCGAATGGTGCCATATTTTCATATATTTCATCACCCTTTCATTTTTTGAGTGACTTCATCCCATAGTCACAAGAACAGGTCCTTTGTTTGGAGTGAAAATGAGATCAGTGACTCGAAACTTTTCACCCACCTTGTGCTCTTTTCACAAGTAAAAAAGCTAAAACCTCCATGTTACCAGTTTGCCAGGAACTGGTTCAGAACGCTGATGATAACAGCTACGACACTGACATGGCCACCTTGAAATTGGAACTTCACCAGGAGACGACAGGGAACTACTTCCTGTCGGTCGCATGGCATTAGTTTTCACCCTTGTGGGGTTTTGGTTTTGGTGGATTTATAGTTGAATTGAGTGATGATGTTTGGATCCCAAAAAGAGTAGATAGACTATATGGAATTGAGAGGGGAATTCCCCAGCAGGAAAGTGAATCTAAGAAAAAAAATAACTTGTACCATTTGTTCTATTTACTCCAATATGGTTACCGTCCCAACTAGCATGTTCCCTTTGGAGGTAAATATTTGAAGATGCAAAATTTTCCTTTTTTTTCGGATGTGTTAAATCTCCAGGGTGATGAAAAATACTTCATTTAAGGCTTGTCCCAAAAACATTTGTTCCGAGGTCAACAACGAAGTGGGTCTCACTGCACAGGTGGAGTGGGGATGTGAGACCCGTTGATTCCATTTGGAGGCCACAGAAAAACTTGTTGTTTTTGTGGATTTACCCCGCATTTTTTCACGCAACTCCTGTGGTATGGTGGGTTTGGATGCCCCTTATTCCTGAGACCACTCCTGACTTCTACTTGACAAACATCCATTTTTTCGCCACAGGGGAATCTGGTGTTTTCCATTCAACATGTGAATCATGATACTGGAGTTACCCCTCTCTTCTTGTAGCTAGCTAGGTTGTTGTCTCGTCAGGATGTGCGTGCCATTTGTGATGTGAATGCCAGCAGCAAGCGCGGACGGCAAGGTTGGAAGATTAGCAGCTTTTAAATGGAGGACACAGGAGTTTTTTAATAACACGTAGATCTAGTGACTTACATGATATTTAGCCAACATCTGCGGTTCAGAAACCCCAAACAACCACCTGGGATTTTTTAAAAACCTGGTAAATAATGGGGAAAAACCCAAGGGGCATGAGATTTAGCCCACATCTGCCACCTTCTCTTCGTGGAGGCGTGACAGGTCACAAGGGCATTGGTTGGAAAAGTTGCTTCCAGGCGAAGTGGTGGGGAGAATTGGGATGCTCAGCAAGAAGAGTACTGCTCTTGTTGTTATTTTCTTCATATCTAATAATATATATAATGATATATATATGATATATATATATACATGTTGGTACTAATTTTTCCATATCATGATGTATGTATTTGTATATATATATATATTTGTTTCTTCATATCATACATATTGTTCTTCTTATTGTTATCATACCTCCACATTGCTTTGGAATATCAAGATATGATGCATATTTGTGTAATTTGAATGATTGGATTCGAATGGGTCAGCAACAAACGACAAAGTCGTCAAATGAATCATCAACAAAACTTCTCTTGATCTGTAAGATTTGGCCCCGAACAGACCTAGGCGAGGGGAAGGAGAGTATGCCTCCAGGTGAAGGTTTTGGACATTTTCGCATGAAGCGAGGTATTCTCTCCAGTTGGGGTCTGTTGATCATGGAGAGAGACCCACTAACTTGTCTTCTCTTGAATGAAGTTAGTAGCTTTCTGGGCTCATTCTTGTTACCCATTAGTTGTTGTGTTTTCAGGGTTTAGGCTGGTAGCCATTTCATGCATCCCTGAAGCTGAACATCAAGGAAACTGATTGCAAAGCACATGCTGATTGCCCACAAACATGTGGCTCCTCACTTCAGGGTTGGTAGATGAAACATAACGAAACGATAAGTCATCTAGATTGGATCCTGATCCGAATGGTTGAAAACTGCAGGAATTTGTACTTCCCGGAAAGCTAACATGGAACCTAGAAATCACCCCTTTCAAGAGGAAAGTAATCTTCCAACCTTGGATTTTCAGGGTTCCATGTTAGTTTTCGGGAATTTGTAGATTTTTGTGGCATCAAAATCATGGATCAATCCATAGGTCTTCCAAAAGCCATTCGGAATCGCTTATGACAGACTGGCCACGGAGACGTGGCCATGAGTTTTCCCACATCCATCGCCCAGAAAGTTTTGGACAGGTCTCAGATTGTCCCTACATGCTCTCTGGTGCCTTTACCTTCAAATTTGATGTGAATCTTCGGCTTAGAAAAAAAAGCAACCAAACACCATCTTTTTTTTGATGCCTTTTTGCTTTTGAAGGGTGCAGGGTAGAGTATAAAGGTACACCTGGAGGCCCCAAATGGGGCCATTTAGGGCTGTTTTGGGGGGCCCCGACCTTCAAAATAGAGGTCATGAAGGGGCTCCAGGTATGTATAGATGGTTGTTATTTCATCCTTGCGCCCATCCCCATCATCGGCCCATTGAAGGGGTTTGGTGTGTTTTTTTCAATGGCAACATCATGGGTCTTTCAATGCCCACCCATTTGGAATCAAACTTGATACAAATCTAATCTACGGTAATTTTGAGCAATTTCCCCTATAATAGTGCATTGTTTGGGTCGGTAATATAATGACCCCCTGTCATGCACTCAATCCCGGCATGGTTTTTCACAGCTTGCAATTGATGGAAGTGGGATGGCAAGACCCTGACATTTTTTCCACTTCCCAACAGTAAATAGGGGGTGATCCGATCACCACTTGCATTTTATTGGGATGAATTTCCAAGTATGCTTCCCCAAAAAATGGTATGAATTCGTGGGTTTTCTCCATACCTTCCTGGGAGGGATCTAACATATCCCCTGAAAATATCCATTTTGAGTGGATGATTTTCCGAACTTCCCGAGGCCAAGGCCGTAAGGTGGTAGATGTGAACTCCGACCCCACTTTCCCACAACTTCCCACAGAGGAAGACCTTGGGAAAATTGGGATATGTTACACCTACCTGGGTTTCTGAGAAGGCAGGGGTGCACGGACCATTTTTTTTTCGAAAAACCGGGGATGAAAACGGAAGGACCCACGTTTTCCTTGGATTGAAGGGATGCTTATGGATGATGATGGATGCTATCTGAGAATCATAGCCAACACATGGATATATATATATATACATACA
>DF242470.1:0-57321 GCA_000507305.1 Breviolum minutum Mf 1.05b.01
TAAGTGTGGATTTGACAACCCTCTCGTCACTTCGTGCGTGTCGGACGTTCAAAACTGTGGTATAAAATGCAAATTCTCGACCTGAACGAGCGACCCTTTCGTCACTTCGTGCCTGTCGGACGTTCAAAACTGTTGTAAAATGCAAATTTTGAGCTGTCCAAGCGACCCTTTCGTCACTTCGTGCGGGTCGGACGTTCAAACCTGTGGTAAAATTCATATTTTGAGCTGTCCGAGCGACCTTTTCGTCACTTCGTGCATGTCGGACGCTCAAAACTGCGGTAAAATGCAAATCGCCGAGCAACCGTTTCGTCACTTCGTGCGTGTCGGACGCTCAACACTGTGGTAAAACGGGCGTTTTTGACCGGACTGGACCGGACTACGGCGAAAAAACTGTTGTAAAATGGACGTTTTTGACCGGGCTGAACCGGACTACGGTGGAAAACTGTGGTCAAATGGGCGTTTTTGACCGGACTGAACTATATTGGCTTGTTTAGGCAGGGTAACACGGGAAACAATTTTTTAATTTCGGCTGCGCCACGAGTACTCTGGCCTGCTGGTGTGACATATTTTGGTAAACATTGTTGGTGCCAAATGTGAAAGAAACCGGTGGTCAAGGCAGAATTCTCATCGACCGGGTACCTGCAGCAAAGGGGAAGGGCAAAGGCAAAGGACGTGGAAATGGGGGGGGCCGCTCGCCTCCCGGAAGACAACCCAGACAGCAGGTACTCCAAGCTGCCCGCAAGGGGCCACCTAACGCGTTAGCTGCACCACCCCCCAATGAGGCCCAGAGGCCGCAGCGCCCGCGAACTTGGCTCGGCCGCTCACATTCTTGGCAGCGGACATGTTAAAAGAGACATGCTAAAAGACTCTTAATTTCCCTCCTTGAAGTGGATGTTTTTTGTGATTATTGTTTCCATTTCCAGTGAATAAATGTTTGGTTGGACCTTCTCAATAGCACAGGCCGCGGACAGGAACGGCTGGGGTATTGCAGGACACGAGTTTTAGAGTTTTTTTACACGTTTTTGACCAGGGACGAGTTTCCTCACCGACCTAATGGATCGATCCCACAGGATTTGAAAACAGGGTGGTATTGACCAGGACAACAATAGTCGCAACATACCTATGACTCTTTGTCCCCCCAAAACGTCCCTACACAAAAAAAAGGTGAGTCTTGAGAGGATATTTTCCCTATATGTACAGAGAATTACCCGACGAGACGTTAGGAGGAACACACCTCATCCATTCGAACAGCGGTTTACGTAGGAAACGCAGGTTTGTTAACCCACACCAGATTAGCGAGTAACTGGTTAATCGGGTTTTGGTAGGATTAACGGAATAGCCAGACTGACTTACATGACTTGGCTTAGTGTTCCACTCACTTCTTCTTTCTGGTTTCTTCTTTTTTGTCCCCTCCACTCCAATACCGGCCCATGTCCCAATACGACACCCGGACCACAGCAACTCGGCATGCGCAAAACACGGATAATCGCGTGTGACGGCTCGGCGCCTAGTGGTGCTGATGAGCCCGAGCATGAGCAGGAGCAATTGTCACAAACATTTGCGTGACCATTCACTATGTCCAGTTTGCGCAGAGATGTAATAGTAAGTGGAAAGTTATATCAGAGTTATAATTAGATATCATGCTTGCAAGTGGTTGCGAACGATCAGAAGAGTCACAGTGCTAAGGTTGCCGGTGCTTGGTGGTGCTCAGATCATCGCCTTTGCCGGTTTGATTGAGACAACTGGATTCTTCCAGGCGTCTTCCACCACTAGTGGACGTGGTCCTCGTGAGGGTCAGTTCAGCATGAAGGACTCTACTGAGACTGGTGAGCCAGGCAACTATGGTGTTGGATTCCCCAACTTCTTGGGTAAGGTCGAGGACCCTGAGGCACGCAAGAGCAAACTTGCTGCCGAGTTGGCCAATGGACGACTTGCCATGATGGCGACTAGGCAGCATATTTCAATGTTCTATGCGAAAGAGCCAAAGGGTAGTGGATTCATTTGCGTCATAAGTCATATTTTTGCATAATTTTGTGAAGGAATGATGATATGCACGCATGCACTTTTGCATGCACATGATTTCGCAATAGCGTGCATATGTTGTAGGCTGCATGCTAGACATGTTTCCATGTCGCTCGCGTGTCTATGTTTTTGGACATTGACTTCTTTTTTTGTTGCAAGTTTCGTGCACTGGATTTTATGCAATTTTTCTCCCTTGCTTTTTAAGGCGATTATTGGCATGTTTTTCCAAGACGGTTTGACTGGCTCTGCTTGGGGCGACTGGAGCCTCTACACAGCGTCCCCTCTGCGTGCAGAAGCAGAAGATGAGCCTCCAAAACCACCACCCTTCGACCCTTCCAAGCAGGTGCGGCCATCAGTCAGTGTCCAGTGAGAAGAAGAAAATTCCATTTTAAATCTTAATTTCTTGACCTCAAATCATGTATATTAATGTACGTATATATATATATAAATATATGATATATGTATAGCATATAGATTATGAATATTATAGATGGATAACTTTAATGTACTTTAGGTAACGTCAGATAGACAATACAGATGTATCAGATAAATGCAGATTAATGCAGTATATCATTCTACTATAATATGATCGTGGGATATCATATGAATAATTTGCCCGTCCACATTCTGGACTTCGAAAGTCTTAGTCTCAAGGTGGGTGCCATGGAACCTTTGGGTTTCTTTGACCCTGCTGGTTTCTCCAAAGTGGGTGACAAGGCCTTGCAACATGATCGGGTCGATGTTCTCAACATCAAGTGTTGAAAACATGCCAAGCAATCCATGCTATGCATTCAGTTCCGAGCCAGTCCATTTGTGACCATAAATCTGAACTCACCAGGAAGGCTTTCAAAATCTTCGAGCAGCAGAGATCAAGCATGGAAGAGCAGCTCGGCTTAGATTATCCAATGTATTGATGATGATTTGGATCTGACAGTTGATGGATGGCCCTGGCCAACGCTTTCGTGTTCAAATACAACAACTGATCATTCTACACGGAATGCTGTGGAATGCATGAATATGTACAATAGTTGTAATTTGTACAGATCATGACATCATATATTTCTATTTATACATATAAACAAGCATGTATGTGTACCATATTGAAAGGTAGTCGCGGCCAAGCAATCAGTATAACAACATAACGCCAAACTGTAGAGGCATGAATTCAGTACCAGTACCAGAACATTCCTTGTTTTTTTTGGCAAGGTGGCTATGATGGCAGCCCTGGGTGCAGTGGCACAGCACTACATCAAATTTCCGGGCTTTGCACCTTGATGGTTTGAATATGTTTGAGCGACATTTCACTGTGACAGCAATGACACAAAGTTGTTAATCAGGAATGATTAGTCTCATTTCATGACTGTGCTATACATAAAATCATACAGTACATACACGACTGACTGTGATGCAAGGAATCAGTTTCTGTCGCAATGACTGCGGAGAATTCATTGAAATATTTGTATGCTTGAAAAGAGGATGAGACTTTGCCATAAGTTTACAAGGAATCCGTGCCAGCCGGAGTGGGTGCAGTGACCACCGCTCCGGGCACTTATGGTTTCGCTGCTCTCTTCCTCTTGTCTGGTGCCATGGAGTTGGCCATCTGGACTCAGGTGCAGTGGCATTTTTCACAGTGGACCATGTGATCTGCGTGTGATCTGTAAATTGTTGTAGCTTTTCGTGCGGCATTGCTTGTTCGAGTGTAAAAATGCAACGAACTCAATTCATGGGCCAAGATGAACGGTACTCTGACACTAGCTTCGTGGCACAGAAAGTAAGTGACGAGTCAATCAGTCGTGATGAGTTCGAAGTCTTCCTCTGTACCATCTGTGATTGGAAGGACCCCAACAAGGAGGCTGGAGACTTTGGAGACCCCGCGGGCCTGGGCCAGTACAACGAGGAGTTCCGTAACAAGGAGCCAAACATCGCTCGATTGACATGTTTATACATTTCGCTGGTGAAACACTTTTCCCATTTGCCATGAGTTCGTGTCTTTAAAAACAAGATTGCAAGGAGCTGAACAATGGCCGTTTCGCTATGTTGCCTGGCAGAAAGTCTGAATATCCTATAATATCTCAATGTTTCGCTTTCACTCCCGGTTCAAACTGCATATTGCAACCGGTTTTTGCTTCTGAAAGCAGCCAAACACAGTCAAACATCATTCAAACTAAATTTCTGAATTGTTTCCTGAATTTTTTCCGTCCAAGCTCCGTACTTGATTTCTTGATGCATTCAAGGTTCGCTGCGATTGGGATCATCTCGGCAGATCTGTTGACCGGAAAGGACGCTATCCAGCAGTTTGGATGAATTGCTCACCTGAATTGAATTTTGAGGGAGCAAAGGATGTGTTGTCAGTTTTCGTTGCTGTCTTGTCGCAAAGCAAAGCAGATTTCGTGATTGCACGTGCCCGGAGCACAATGCCCCTAACATGTACAGCGCCTTCCTAGTGAATTTGGCCAGAAGAGCAAAACGCACATGCAGAGTACTTGTCCTAGTACCTACCAGTACACTGCTGTGCGAATCGGTTTTACTTTTACAAACCTTAGAAGATTGTAAATTTTCAGAGCGGGCAATCTCGGGAGTACCCTTCTGGCAATGAACATAACTCAAACGAGCCTTTAGTGTTTAGACTCTTTAGATGCACCAAAAAATAAAGATACGCATAGGCTAAAGCATATAAAGTAATGCACAGTATGCCCTATGCATATTGTTTGATAATTGAAATCATCAATTCCTTGGCCAGGAAACTGCAAGTAAGCGTACTCCTGCCCCTCCCACCGTAGATTCTAAAACGGAACCTTTTGTTCAGAAAAGCGTGCAGATTGGGAAACCGGTTGGGAGTGAGGTTCAGATGTAAAGCACACGATGAGGATACATGTTGATACATTTTTTTTTCTTTTCATTTTTTCCCAGTAAATTGTAGGCCCTTACATACTTTGCAGGATAGGAGAACTGCCGGAAGAACCTTGCAGACATGTTTCTAAGTATCCTTTTGTGTACTTCCAATCTGAGAAGGACGAAGAAAGAGCACAAGTTGTGACATGGGATCGCTTGCAAATGAAGAAATGAGGATTTCAAAAGACAATCTATTTCGTCATGACACTATGCAATCAATCGTGCAAGTTCTGGCCCAATTTTGTAGACAATTCTCACACGTAGGTTCAGGCCAGGTGGGGCAACAGATTTGCTGGACATCCAGCAAGAATTCTGCCTTGCAAATGTGGTGGTTGTTGATGTGGTAGGTGGCGTAGATTCTTCGCAGATATTTTGTCATAGTGTTGGTCATCAAGTCATCGATAGAGCCCTGCAAATGCCTCTTCTCCACCTGTCAGATTTTCGATGGCGACTGCTCGTCGTGTTGCCTGCGGCCGGAATCTCATTGATATCAAGAATGGGACACCTGCAGCACTTGGTCGTGGAACTCTGCATACTCCTTCAAACTTACCACAAGCGTCCAAAAGCCAGAACCATCATAATCCAACTTCATATGCTCTTGATTTGTCAGTACCTATTTTACCATGCGGCATCCATAAGACACACAATACGTTGAATACTTTGAATAACTCGCTGAACAAATCATCATCCCATTTCAAAACGCAACTTTGCGATACTTTGTCACTATCATTTCAGATTGATGGGTGTGGAGACCCGAGGTGCTGCTCTCACTGGGGCGGCATTCGTGGCTGTGAAACCCAGTTGTGAAATTGATGGATTGGTTGCATTCGAGTTTTGCGATACCTATCGAATTGTATTGTCAATATCTATCGATACTTTTGATAGGTTTGACATACTGACACACTCTGTGACACATTCTGACATCATTTTCTATCATTTCCAAATAGTACCCTCCAGGGAACCAACCTATCCCCTTTTCAAATCTTTTCAACGCACTTTTGAAGATGATTTTCCTTTTCCCAAGGTGGGATATGTTAGTTCCCTGGAGGGTAGCTCTTTTGGATGATTCAATGTTTTGCTTTGATTCCTTTGGTAGGCCGGCCCAAGGGACACGAGACATCAAGTCAGATTGCACACTGCCCCTTTGGTTGATTTCTACCCTCTTTTGCTTCAGCTGACTATGCTTTTGTGGTGGAATCCCTGTCTTTGAGGCCCCAAGTTTTGTTGCCCCCAGCGTTCCGCGCGTTGAAGCCTCTGTTCAACCGTCCGTGCCTAAATCCAGCTTCATATCCAAACATCACGTGGATGTATGACATGGAATCTCGACAGATGTGCAGAAAAGTTTCGGAGGTCAGCTGCACAGTCTTCGAGATCCACAGCCCGAGAGCCGAGGTTCTGTAAACACGACAGACAAACCAGCTGAATCACTGACCTTCAGAATTGTTTCTTCGCGAAAAGAAGTGGGAAGACGATATGCTGCCAATGATCCCTATGTCAAGGAAGAAACACTTCCACAAATGCTGCCTTCGTAAGGCTTCAATGAAGAAGGGAAGTGATTATTGATATTATTGTACTCCTAGGAAGACTGTGAAGCAGTGGAAGATCATGGCAGATCAATGCAGATCAGACATAAAGATTTGCCTCAAACAAGTGATAGCCTTTGCCCCTTGACACATTTCTGTCAGAAGGCCTGGCCAACACTAGTACGCACGTTTGTGCAGTCTTCCGAGAAAATCCGAGACAAGTGGCTAGACAACAAAACCAGATAGAAGATTACAGAAAAATGATGAACCATATATTGAAACATGATGTCCTACTGTGATACGCTTTCATAGCAAAACAAGGCTTGTACATGATGCATCGATATACCCTGATACATCAATTTTATCTCATATTGAGCCTGACTCATGTTGTTTCATCTTCTCTCTAAGACTGATATCAAGAACATGTAGGGTTGTGATATGCCTGGTTCAGAAAGTCGTTACGGCCATTCACCAAGTTGCAACGTAGCACGAAGTCCCAAGGTGGATGTCTCCAGTTTGGCCGTGGCCGGTGTTGTCACCAGCGCACTTGTACGGCATCCAAGTTGTTACAGTCCGATGGCTCTCGATGGCGAGTTGAATATAGTTGTACAATGTTGTATGTTTGTTTCTATCTTGGTCAAGGTCCTGACGCGGCTGCTGTCTATTTGGGTATGTTTTCTAACTCAAAACACGTCACAGATCATCAAAGATCATTACTGTAATTACTTATGATCACAGACTTCACACTGTTCTTCCTTACTCTTTTGTCATACAGGCACACAGGCACAAATCTTGTTAAACAGGCAATTTGTGTTCCGCCGTTCTACCCTTGACTTCCGAGGCTTCTGTCAGGGTGAGATTCTCAGTCCGTAGTGACTCTAGTGATGGTGCTCGGTAGATTTGATTCGCCCCTGGGCCGTGCTTCCAGTTTCATTTTATGCGAGATGCATCCGATGCACCTTTTGTTGTCACCTTACCCACTTCTTGCATGTCGTGTTCTTCTTCTCCTTCTCCTTCTTACCTTCTTACCTTCTTCGTTAACAGGATTTCTATGTTTGCTTGCCAAAGACTAGATATATCATTTCAAATTCATTTCAAACATGATGTCAAGTCGTGTGCAAGTCCAGGCTGTCAAATCGTCCAAGGCCGGGGAATTGGAAGAGGTATGAACCTGGGAGCGGAGATGAAACTCTAATTCCGGACTATTTTGGATCCTGATAAATTCATGGGTTTAAGGGATCTTCAGGTAGATCTTGATAGTCTTGTTTCATCTTGACTGTTGGAGACGTCTTCAGAATCCTGCATCCATATCAGTTACCACTCTACAAAATTTACGGTAGGCCCCTCCGCTCCTGCTTTGAGTCTTTTGAAGCACAGGAATCTTGTGAAGACATACGAATGTCAGAGAGTGTTTAGATTCTTTCAATTCCGTGACTGCTGACCCACCAGCTTTGTTCGTAGCGTCCTCAACTTCGAAGCCTTCAAAAGTCCCTCGCGCCAAACATGTCACACCGTGCAGAGTCCCAACATCCCTACTTTTGAACATGGAACATCACCTGCTGCAGATGTCTCGCCACTTTTTCGGTGACAGCAGCAGCAGCTATGCCAGCTTTGACCCAGCAAAAGAGCTGGGAGTGCAGGAAAACTGCAAAAGAACATGGGCGGATTTTGGACAGTATTCCTCCGCTAAAGAACCAATTCCATTGCCAAATGCTTGTCCTCTGTGTGGTTGGTTTGGTTTGAGGCAACCTGCGAACATCCAATGACATGATAACACAATCCACTTGAATAGTTGATAATTCTTGATCCTTCACGACACTTTTGTTGTTAAATGTTCTTGTCTGTAAGCCTTTACTTTGTAAATCTTGTGGAGCGTTTTGGAGCATATCCACAGGATCCTATCGGCTTCTGGGACCCCTTGGGCTTGAGCGCTGACAAGGCGAGCACAGATTGCCTTCACTCGAATTCCCGAAGCGAAATGGCTGCAACGATGAAATTTCTGCGAAATTCGCATGAAAATGCATAAATTAATGCACAATGATATGAACATATATGAACATGATTTCACTTTAATTGATCTTCTCAAAAACTTCAATCTACTTTGACACACTTCAATGATCTTTAGTGGACGCTCGGCTTTTTGACAGTCGTTCGCAACGAAGGGTGCCAAGCACTACACGGCTTATACAGGGCCAATACAGAACAGTTATAGAATCAATACGAACCAACATCAAGAGTGAAGATCAGATGCCAAATAGATGAGAACCATTCATCATTAATCATCAATGAATTTCTCGTATAATAGTCGGATACACTGTGCCAAATGCAACTCAAAACCTCGTTGCCAGGATGCCTGGGCTGTAACATACTTTTTCTTTTAGGGCTCTAACATACTTCTCTCTTTTCTCAAGGATGAGGCAACCTTCAAGCGCCGACGTGCAGTGGAGATCAAGCATGGCCGCATTGTGAGGGTCCAAGTTGTTTTGAAGCAGTGAATAAGAAGGCATTCTCATTCTATTGAAGCAAGTTGTTTGATTTTTCTGAGAAGAGAAATCTTGTTAGCTGTGGACAGTCACATAGTAGATGAGAGCAGCACATCAAATCAACTTGCATCAACTTGCAATTTAGTTGCCAAACACGTTGAGGCCATGTATGCCACAATTGGCTATATCGTACCTGAGTACTACAAGTTCCCAGGATACCTTTCTCCATCTCTTGGATTGAAGTTTGCAGATGTGCCAAACGGCCTTGCAGCTTTGTCTAAGTCAAGAACTTAGTCGTTTTGAGCAAATTGTCAGCAACATGTGCGTGCCCATTCACTATGTCCAGTTTGTACAGAGATGTACGTTGAAGAATATAAGAGTGGCAGATATCATGATTGCAAGTGGTTGCGGATGATCAGAACGAGTCACAATGATGCTAAGGCTGCCAGTGCTTGGTGGTGCTCAGATCATTGCCTTCGCTGGT
Organism: Breviolum minutum Mf 1.05b.01; assembly: GCA_000507305.1. Classification (NCBI taxonomy): domain Eukaryota; class Dinophyceae; order Suessiales; family Symbiodiniaceae; genus Breviolum; species Breviolum minutum. The sequence continues at coordinate 9,405 of DF242470.1, forward strand.
TTGATTGAGACAACTGGATTCTTCCAGGCGTCTTCCACCACTGCTGGACGTGGTCCTCGTGAGGGTCAGTTCAGCATGAAGGACTCTACTGAGACTGGTGAGCCAGGCAACTATGGTGTTGGATTCCCCAACTTCTTGGGTAAGGTCGAGGACCCTGAGGCACGCAAGAGTAAACTTGCTGCCGAGTTGGCCAATGGACGACTTGCCATGATGGTGACTAGGCAGCATATTTCAATGTTCTATGCAACGATGGAAAGATTGGAAAGAGCCAAAGGTAAACCTCACAGGTGCGGAGGTGCGTCCCATCACCTTGGCTTGGTGACAGGGTGTTCCTGTGACATGTATTTAGGACTTGCTAAATCGTGTTTTCTTTTGTGGGCACTAAGTGTTTCTTAACGAAGTTTTTCTCATTTTGGTCACAGCTAATTACAGCCGCCAGGGGGTTGACTGAAACTGAAGTACGGTACTCTTATCCTCGGATGGGAGAACTTCAGGTTTAGGGATACCCCGACGGGTACATCGGCCTTGCAAGCCGGCGTGCTCTTTTCTCTTGCGCACAACCGCTTACAAGAAAACCGAACCACTAGTTTTCAAGACTGTTACCGGCCACTAGTGAAGGCGGCTCAGCGCCGCTGGATTAGCAAGACAGCTTGGAAACGACACACCGCTACTTTGCGCTGGGGGGCGCTAAATGTGCGTACTTTGCATTCTACCATAGAGAATGAACATGGGGAACTTGAAATTACCGGGGCAGCACCAGACAAACCTTTTAACTTGTGTAAAATGTTTGGGGAACATAATTTCTTGGTCATGGCATTGTCCGAAACTAGATGGAAAGGCGAAGGCACCATACAGGTCGGCGACTATACTATAATATATAGTGGTCTACCTACAGACGCACCGGTTTCTCTTCAGGGTGCAGCCTTTGCATTAAATCATTCTATGAGAACGGCGTGGACAAGGGCTGGGTGTATAGTAGAGACAGTAGGGAGTCGATTAATACGAATACAATTATTGGTGGGTACACGTATGTTTCATGCCCTCTCCGTCTATGCACCTACATACAGATACCGATACAGAAAAGGAGGAATTCTATCAGAATCTCAGCAAGCTTTGTGGTAAATGCAAGGCCGGTGAAGAGTTGGTTGTCCTGTGCCCGCGTATAGGGAGACGCGAACCAGCAGGAAACGTGGATTCTGAGGACTTGGTTACAGACAACGTACGAGGACTTTTTGGGAACCCCCAACCTAACGATAACGGGAGGCTCCTATTGGATTTTTGTCGAGGTTTCGGTCGCAATCCCTTACGTATAACGAGCACCTACTTCCAACATAATGTTTAGGAAACCTGGCAGCACAATCTAACAAAGCAATGGCATCAAATAGACCATGTACTTGCTAGACATACTACTGCGCAACTGTTTACAGATGTTAAGATAATGACTGGACCGCGATAGCGATCATAGCGATCATAGACTGCTGTCAGTCAGCTTGCGGGTTATGAACAAGTGTAAACAACTATGGGGCAACCGACCACAACAGTCCACAAGTGTAAGGATACCAAGACTTGAGGTTAGTAGGCTGCAAGACCCTGAAGTACAAGACAAATTAAATACAAAAATGTTGGAACTGGCCCACGCAGATATAGCCTCTGATGCAGACCTCTGGCAGTATGCGCTCCGCAAGTCAGCAGAATATGCATGTCGAGATGTTAGCACAATCACTCGAAAGGTGTGGCAACAGGACAACGCACACGAATTAGCAGAACTAGCAACTAAAAAACAAACCGCATTTGCAGCCAAAGACACCTCTCTAGAAGCTGCCCGTCAGTGCCAAGCAATCAAGAAAGCTAACAAAAAACAGTACGGGCCATTCTCAATGAGTGGTGGGCACAAAAAGCGCAAGATATACAATTAGAAGTCGATACCCAGAGCCCGAATTAGATGGCAAGGGTATGGGAAGGGGTAGAACCCATGCCGGCCGAATGGAAGGCCAACTATTTAGTTCCCCTCCCAAAATCGGGTGATTTCACTAAGTGTGATAGGTGGAGAGGCATAATTCTCTCTTCTGTTGTGGAAAAAGTTTTCAGCCGGATCATTAATGGCAGACTCCAACAGTACATAGAAAAAGAAGCATTGTTACCAGAAACACAGTGTGGCTTCAGGCCTGGCAGGGGTATGTTGGACATGGTCTTCACACTTCGTATGGCCCTTGAAATTGCAAGAGTTAAATCTCACCCACTATACATAGTATTTGTTGACCCAGCCAAACCTTACGACTCAGTCTGCCGGGAGACCTTATGGGAAATTTTGGTTAAAAAGGGGATCCCCCTACATCTCATCATTACACTGATTAAGAATTTCTATATTGGGAAAGCAGCCCAAATTAGCGTAGAAGGGGTACTTTCCAACTCTATAGACCTAAGTACCGGGCTCGGACAAGGATGTTGCGTGGCGCCCACATTGTTTAACATTTTCTTAAGTGCAGTTATGGAAGATTGGTATACACGCTACCGGGGACACATGGTATGGGGATATCGCCTGGATGGAATTCTATGCCGACATATGGATGCCCGTACTATGGGTAAATATACTTCTTGGGATACGGTTACCGTCATGATCTCGGTTACGCAGATGATGCAGCGTTTATTGCCGATACTGTTTTGAAATTACAGATGCTCGCGCAGGATCTTCAGTCACAGTACTTAAATTGGGGACTTCACATGTCTGTAGGAAAAGCAGAGGCAATGGCCACACAGGGCGGTGATACAGTAGACATTCCCATGCAGACTGATCCGGAGGGTTATGATAAGATAAAGTTTACACAGGGGTTTAAGTACTTAGGATCGCAAATATCAGACCATGGAGGGTGTGAAGCAAATATCCAAACTTGCATTGATGCTGCAAGAAAGGCGTTCTGGCGTTTAGCCTCAAGTGTCTGGGACCGCCTTGAAGACGAGATAGGCGAATATCTCTTGGATGTCCCCCCTTGGATGCATGCCCAGGAAACCATAGAAGACTGCGTGATTGCAAGGCTGACTCTCCGATCCCTCGTTCAAAAACAAGTGCTCGATCTCACTGACGCCAAACTGCCCGCTTGGCGACTCTTGGGAAAAAGACCAGCGGAACGGTTGCAGCAACCCCTACCTGAAAGGGCAGCGCTTCCACACGTAGAGCCCCCTACATTCACACGAATCAGAATTTTAAAAAGTTTGAACACAGATTTAGGGTACACGAAACGGGTAACTTCCCCTGCACGTTGTGTAATAGGTTGTTCACTACTGCAACTGCTCTAGCCACTCATATCCGTTCGCAACATAGAGAAGGTACCTTTAGGGAACACGGGTTTGCATGTCCATGTTGTTACCCAGTCAGCATATACGTGGCACGCCCAAAATGATCACAAGGTAGGCTCTACCGCGCTCACATGTCCCCATTGCAAAGCTGTTTTCTCTGCAAAACCAATTCTGTTACTCCACATGGCACAAGAACACCATCTGAATAGCTTTCACTTTCCGGGCCCTTTCCCATTATGTCAGCAGCTAGGATGCGACCCAGTTCCACACATGAAAACTCAACTCGCCCGACACCGCAGCACACACCATTTTCACGACGTTGCAGTGCCAGCGTTTGTCCCTTCAACGCAGCTGGAGTAAGCATCAAACGCGTTTGTCTCGCGATGTCCAGTCAACGGGATAAGTCCCCTGTACGCCGCAGCGAATATGACCGAACAAAACGCGAGGTCAAAAAGCTGGAAGAGCATTTGCGTGAAATGGAAAAAACAATTGGCAGCAATTGCGAGGTTGGCCATGCAGACGTCAACAGATTTTGCAGAGCACAGGGCCGCCCTGCAAGGGTTGTTCTTCCTGGCAGGAGCAGCAAAGCAAAATTGCTTGGAGGTCTACGAAGCGTATAGCCGCGACAGGGGATGAGGTCACGCAAGGAACAAAAAAGACAAGGGCGCCGATTTTGGAGTGATGCCAGCCTTTCGGGGCTTTGGAGCAAGGGACCAGACGGGGGCTGGCCACTTGTGGGATTTAAGGGCAGGTCAAGTCAAGCCAGAACGTCACGAGAATGTCAAAAAGTTGCAGAGCTGTCCGGGCTGCCCCTCAAAGGGAAAGCCCCGCGCGAGCGAGACATAAGCGTGAGCGCAAACGATGTTGAGGACTGAGGTCCGGTCTTTTCCGGCCGTGGGTCCAGGTCTTGCCCTGGCCCTTCTTTTCAGTTAGTTCCGGTCTTGTCCGGGCTGCTGCCTGCTGTATGTATGGTGTCGGTAAAGCCCCACTTCGGTATTACTTTCAGGTTGCTCCCCTACCTCGCCTCCTATATGCTGTAGAATGTTTTAATACCCTCTCCTCATCTCGCCTCCCCCTGCGCAAATGTCTGTGTTACGCTGATCTGTTTATTTTTTTAATTTGCGTTTCACTTAACTCTTGGTTTTACCATCCACGATGTTTCCCATACAATATAAATACAAACACTTGGATTAGACCCTGGCCGTTGATCCCACGCGACATGCTTGGCCTGTGGATGGATTTGCGGAGTCGAACCCCGATGTCGGGGAATATATGACCAGTCGGACTGTAAACCTCACAGGTGCCTAGGTGCGTCCCATCACCTTGGCTTGGTGACACGGTGTTCCTGTGACATGTATTTAGGACTTGCTAAATCGTGTTTTTTTTGTGGGCACTAAGTATTTAAGTGACAATTTTGAATAATTTTGTGAAGGAATGATTTTATGCACGCATGCACTTTTACATGCGACATGATATCGCAATAGAGTGCATATGTTGTACGCTGTATGCTATACATGTTTCTGTGTCACTCACAGGTTGTTGTTTTTGGACAATCTTTTTTTGTTTGTTGCAAGTTTCGTGCACTGGATTTTATGCATTTTTTAAAAATCCTGCTTTTTAAGGCGATTATTGGCATGTTTTTCCAAGACGGTTTGACTGGCTCTGCTTGGGGTGACTGGAGCCTCTACACAGCGTCCCCTCTGCGTGCTGGAAGGGAGTCCAAAGTTGCTCGTAACTTCTTCGGAGGAGATTCCACTAGCTATGCCAGCTTCGACCCAGCAAAGGAGCTCGGTGTGCAAGATCCCATCGGATTTTGGGACCCCCTTGGCTTAAGCGCAGACAAGGATGAGGCAACTTTCAAGCGCCGACGTGCAGTGGAGATCAAGCATGGCCGCATTGTGAGGGTCCAAGTTGTTTTAAACCAGTGAATAAGAAGTCATGCTCATTCTATTACAGTAAATCAAGTTGTTTGATTTTTCTGAGAAGAGAAATCTTGTTAGCTGTGGACGGTCACATAGTAGATGAGAGCAGCTCATCAAATCAATTTGCATCAACTTGCAATTTAGTTGCCAAACACGTTGAGGCCATGTATGCCACAATTGGCTACATCGTACCTGAGTACTACAAGTTCCCAGGATACCTTTCTCCATCTCTTGGATTGAAGTTTGCAGATGTGCCAAACGGCCTTGCAGCTTTGTCTAAGTCAAGAACTTAGTCGTTTTGAGCAAATTGTCACCAACATTTGCGTGCCCATTCACTGTGTCCAGTTTGCACAGAGATGTAAGTGGAAGAATATAAGAGTGGTAGATATCATGATTGCAAGTGGTTGCGAATGATCAGAAGAGTCACAATGGTGCTAAGGCTGCCAGTGCTTGGCGGTGCTCAGATCATCGCCTTCGCCGGTTTGATTGAGACAACTGGATTCTTCCAGGCGTCTTCCACCACTAGTGGACGTGGTCCTCGTGAGGGTCAGTTCAGCATGAAGGACTCTACTGAGACTGGTGAGCCAGGCAACTATGGTGTTGGATTCCCCAACTTCTTGGGTAAGGTCGAGGACCCTGAGGCACGCAAGGGCAAACTTGCTGCCGAGTTGGCCAATGGACGACTTGCCATGATGGCGACTAGGCAGCATATTTCAATGTTCTATGCAACGATGGAAAAGAGCCAAAGAGTAGTGGATTCATTTGCGTCATAAGTCATAATTTTGTGTAATTTTGNAGAGCCAAAGAGTAGTGGATTCATTTGCGTCATAAGTCATAATTTTGTGTACTGTACTTTTGTGAAGGAATGATATAATGCACCCATGTACTTTTACATGCGATATGATATCGCAATAGAGTGCATATGTTGTACGCTGTATGCTAGACATGTTTCCATGTCGCTCGCGTGTCTATGTTTTTGGACATTGACTTGTTTTTGTGTTGCAAATAACGTGCACTGGATTTTATGCCTTGCTTTTTAAGGCGATTATTGGCATGTTTTTCCAAGACGGTTTGACTGGCTCTGCTTGGGGCGACTGGAGCCTCTACACAGCGTCCCCCCTGCGTGCAGAAGCAGAAGATGAGCCTCCAAAACCACCACCCTTCGACCCTTCCAAGCAGGTGCGGCCATCAGTCAGTGTCCAGTGAGAAGAAGAAAANATTGATGATGATTTGGATCTGACAGTTGATGGATGGCCCTGGCCAACGCTTTCGTGTTCAAATACAACAACTGATCATTCTACACGGAATGCTGTGGAATGCATGAATATGTACAATAGTTGTAATTTGTACAGATCATGACATCATATATTTCTATTTATACATATAAACAAGCATGTATGTGTACCATATTGAAAGGTAGTCGCGGCCAAGCAATCAGTATAACAACATAACGCCAAACTGTAGAGGCATGAATTCAGTACCAGTACCAGAACATTCCTTGTTTTTTTTGGCAAGGTGGCTATGATGGCAGCCCTGGGTGCAGTGGCACAGCACTACATCAAATTTCCGGGCTTTGCACCTTGATGGTTTGAATATGTTTGAGCGACATTTCACTGTGACAGCAATGACACAAAGTTGTTAATCAGGAATGATTAGTCTCATTTCATGACTGTGCTATACATAAAATCATACAGTACATACACGACTGACTGTGATGCAAGGAATCAGTTTCTGTCGCAATGACTGCGGAGAATTCATTGAAATATTTGTATGCTTGAAAAGAGGATGAGATTTTGCCATAAGTCTACGAGGAATCCGTGCCAACCGGAGTGGGTGCAGTGACCACCGCTCCGGGCACTTATGGTTTCGCTGCTCTCTTCCTCTTGTCTGGTGCCATGGAGTTGGCCATCTGGACTCAGGTGCAGTGGCATTTTTCACAGTGGACCATGTGATCTGCGTGTGATCTGTAAATTGTTGTAGCTTTTCGTGCGGCATTGCTTGTTCGAGTCGTAAAAATGCAACGAACTCAATTCATGGGCCAAGATGAACGGTACTCTGACACTAGCTTCGTGGCACAGAAAGTAAGTGACGAGTCAATCAGTCGTGATGAGTTCGAAGTCTTCCTCTGTACCATCTGTGATCGGAAGGACCCCAACAAGGAGGCTGGAGATTTTGGAGACCCCGCGGGCCTGGGCCAGTACAACGAGGAGTTCCGCAACAAGGAGATGAAAGGGATCAAATCAGTTCCGCCTACCTTCCGTTGCTGCCCCAAAGAACTGCTCCCGGTCTAGGTCCATGGTCAGTCGGCACAGGTAGCAGAATTTGTGAAAAATTATAAAACAAATCTCGGAAACGTCCAATTCAAAGTGTTGGAAAACAATTGTGCCCATTTTGTGGCACCCTTGTTTCAATTTCAAATGCAGATGCTTCTAATCTGAAGGAACCTGGCACGATTACAATTACATGTGGTGTAGCCTGCCTTTGATCTTGCGCTTTTTTGTATAATTAGTTTGTCAATTTGTGTTGGCCGTTTGTATCTTGGGCTCTTAAATTCAGGTTTGAGGGCTCTTTTTCTGGTCACCTTCAAAGTGACGCCTCATGTTGGGCATCGGATTCATTTATTGAAAAGATGTCTGCAGGAACTCAACAACGGACGCTTCGCCATGTGCCATGGCAGCAAAGATAAGGATGGCAAGCTTAACTTGTTCCACAGAGTCTTAGAGATTCGCTTATTTTGGAAAAATGCATTGTTCATCATGCAGTTGTGCTTGCATTACTTTTGAGTTTTTGTGAGCTTGTGTACGCTATACTTTCGAAAAGAGCATGTGCAAATGTGACAGTAAGCAAATATAAAATTGACGCAACAAAATGCAAACAATTGACAATCTAAAAAAGCAACGCAACACCACAAATACTAGTAAACTCTGAGAAAATATATGAACATATGGGTCTTGGGCAGGGTACGGTACATACATATATAATATATATATACGTATTACATTCTGTTCGGTTCAAACTTCAAACAAACGCTGTTCCTTCAGTCCTTCTCTCTTCGGGTGATTGTCATCCCGAGAGAAGAGGTCTCCACGAAGATTTTGGCAACTTTCAAGTTGTACATGTGTTGGAAAAGCCAAAACTGTTCTGGAACAGAGACATCGTGACATCGTTCTGATCCAAGGGGGTCCGAAGTCCAAGATGCCCGTCTCAGGTTTGCAGCTATTGGAATCATCTCGGCAGATTTGTTGACTGGAAAGGATGCCATTGAGCAGTTTTCATAAAACGCGAACCTCCAAACTCAGAAACTCGGCCATGACAAAATGCAAAGTGATGCAGTGATGCAAACAGATTTTTGTATGTGTTTGTTTGCCCCCAAAATTCGTTGTATTTGGTTGTATTTTCTGCCTCTCCTAACTTCCAGACAATCCCACAATCCGTCAGAAGGTCATTTGTCGACTGTCGATGTTATGTCGCTCATCCTAAACCTGGTGAGGTGAATGGGTTGGATGTGGCATGTGGAAATAGCCGGTGCCACACTGGACAGACCACCTGAGACAATTATGTGATGAGTCGAACAATGTCGAGCACTTTAGCCCGCAACGTTTCTACTTATTGAACAATTATTGTGCTGTATTTAATTTTTGCATATTTTTGCCTTGTTCAGTGACTATCAGTGACTTGTGTCTTCGCTTCCAGCATTGTTTCAGGGATGCCTTCTCTTTGCCTTTGCAAGTCTGCGCGTGACAAGCAAAGGTCAATATTATTTTCCTAATTTTTCTTGTGTTTCCTTTACCTATTCTTTGGGCCAGAAACGCTTTAGGTAGAAGCGTGATGGAGAAAGGACGTGTGCTGCTGCCTACGTTGCACATATGGCATCACTTGAAAACACAACTTGTTTTTCATCTAGTCAACGGTTGGGAGGAATCTTTTCATTCTATTACGTAGAATATTGTAGAATGCATTGATGCAAAAGACCTTTTCGACCACCCAGCCTCTTGAAGGAAAGGATCAAGCGTAAAGCTTAAGATTCCAACATATTCTGAGAATGCGACAAGGAGAGTGGAAGGATGAACACAGTGTAGGGGACTACTATGCATGGATGTGGAAAATTGCAACGACAAACAAGCCATGCTTAATGATGATATCCCCAGTCTACGATATTTCTACCCCTGTTGGTATCTGTCCATTGTTGGTGTATAATTGTCTCAGTGTCGGATTGCGGGGACTTCATTTAAAGTTCATGCCAGCTGAATCTTTGGCCGGTTTTGCTTGCAGAGGCGCAAGAAGATATGAAAATTTGATCATAGATTATGTAAATTATGTGCTGGTACTCTAGAAGTCAGAGTTAGGAACCACCAGCTTTTGATCAGAACATGTGACCATATGTGAACCTGTGAAATGTGGCACTTCGGCACGTGCGACGTGCGTCAGCTATGGATGTTGATGGCGCAGTGGGGCCATGTTTGCTGGAGTATCAACTTGTTGAAGGCTCGCAAGAGTTTGTGGGGAGTTCCATGGGTGCTTTCCTGCCACTCTCGCTGGCACAAGATGCCTTAAGTTTGTTCTTGTTGCACATGTTCAAAAGATTCTCACTTCTAGAGAATGGTTGATGCTTAGTGGGTGTCCTCAGAGCAGCGGGGAAGTCTTCCCAGGAAATTGCGCTAGTGTCTAGATGTGTCTAGCGTGTGCACAGTATGTAGAGGAAATTCAAATCCAGGAAATGGAAAATGGATGGCGTGGAACGCTTCCTGGTTCCTGAGCATGTTTGAAAGGCAGCTCGGATGTCTTTGCAAAGCAGAGGATCACTTGCAGTAGTTCTTGAATTTTCATTTTGCAAAAACTTTTGTGCTTGGTGATAAGCAATTTGACGACTAGATTCAATGATTATAGACTGAATGATTGGCATTTGCTACTTGTATCATATTTTGTATCAAAGGCCTCGGGCATGCTTGCCCATTGAATTTGTCCAGAATGTCCGAGTCATTTGAGGTTTGTGTTCGGAGAGAGATGTGGCAATGAGATTCCATGCCTTCAAGACTCGCAGGGTCGCCCATTGGAGTTTCAGATCATGCGCACCTCGACTATCTCCACTGAGTTTTTGATAGTTTTTGAATATTCTTGACTCCCCAAGAAGCCTGTTTGCAGCATTCTGTTCTGAACACTTGCAACATTGCGGACAAGTCGCCACAATCGCTGATCCACTTGGAACTTGTGCAAACTGATCTTTGTTAGTTTTTTGTTTAGCTGCGGTTAGGCCGCTAGGCCCAAGATCTTGCAGAATGAAGTCCCAGTGAAATTGTCTAAACAAAAGATGCTCATTCTTTTTGCCAAGCCTGCTTTTTTTCCAATGAAAATTAGTTACTGTACAGGATCACGGACTATAATTATTATTCGCTAGATAGCGATAGCTATAGGGGTTCTTACTTCCAAATAAGGGGGGAGGGCGACGAACCACTTTGGCGGATTGGACGTGGCACCAGGGTGCCATTGCAGGGTGCAGTGGACGTTCGTTGCTCGGTGCCATTGTAGTGTGCTATGGTTGGGGGGGGTCCCATTGCAGGCTCCATAATAGTGTGCTCTGGTGGATGGTGCCATTGCAGGGTGCCATTGTGGTGTGCTATGGTTGGGGAGAAGGTGACGACCAAGTTTGGAGGAGTGGACGTGGTGCCATTTCTGGGTGCCATTGCATGGTGTAGTAGTACTTGTAGCAGTAGCAGTAGCACTAGCAGTAGCAGTAGCAGTAGCAGTAGGAGTAGGAGTACGAGTAGTAGTAGTAGTAGTAGTAGTAGTAGTAGTAGTAGTAGTAGTAGTAGTAGTAGAAGTAGTAGTAGATGTAGTAGTAGATGTAGATGTAGATGTAGATGTAGATGTAGATGTAGATGTAGATGTAGATGTAGATGTAGATGTAGATGTAGATGTAGATGTAGATGTAGATGTAGATGTAGAAGTAGAAGTAGAAGTAGAAGTAGAAGTAGAAGTAGTAGGTGGGACTGCTCTTCCAACGTCTCCGCTCGTTCGCACTGCTTTGCAAAGCAGCCGAGAAAAAACACCGTCTTGAGATTATGACATAAGTCAGAGTTACACCGTTCTCCATTAAATTACACCTTTCTGTACATTGACAACACAAAAATTGGTTTATGCTCTCTGGGGTCTATGGTCTATGCTAATATAGTAACTATTTTACAACCCATTTCAACTCTGCTGCACCGAGCCAAGGCTTATTGACCATCAACGCCGTCGGTCATCATTTTGTTACACTGCTCCGCGCCTGGCCGCATTTCACGTGAAACAGTGTGGCAAATGATGGCAAATGCGGACGAACGTTTTGTCAAGCATGTTTTGTTTTTGGAGTTAAAATTAATGTGGAGGTTTTGTGTCAATTTGCGTCGAGATGTCGATTGCTTCTTGAGAAAGCGAGGTATTTGTCCATTGATTCCCTTTTTCGGCACCATCTATGCGGCTTTGGTATTTCAGGAAGCCTACATGGTGGTCCAGGCGTTAAGTCTGATCTCCATGGCTCAAAGAGCAGCGAAAGTACCGGCAGCATCTTCAGAGCCTTAGTTGCACCAAGCCCAGCAACTGACTGGAATGATCTGGAATACGCTGTTGGACCGACAATGAGAACGTGCGAATATTGCTTCAAATCTTGACCATCTTCAAGACCATGCACAGTTGCTTGTATTCTCATGATTTCTCATGCGCTCTCATGTATTCTGATTCTATGCTCAAAGACAAGTACAGTTCCCCCCCTGCCGGTAGTGCATCAGGAGCAGAATGATTGGGGAGTTCTTTGGATGAATGTTCTGGACAAGTATTGGCCACGGGTGGTGCATGTTGGACTCGGGGATGTGGGCGAAATGCTTGGCAGAGTGTTTGCATCTTGCGATCTGGAACGAGCAGCTGAGATCAAATTCTACCACGTGCCTTGTCGTTTTGGAGGCTTCCTGTGCAGTATTGTACAACGAAGTTTTGATTGAATTTTTGAAATGCATTTGAAATACATTTACATTAGATGATCATGTGGTTGTGCTCCTGGCCATGGTTGCAATGCGCTGTTTTTTTTCCTGGCTAGCTACAGCATTTGAATGCATTTGAGGTTTGGACGCACTCGGACCCTATGCGCCCAGTATTGGATCAGATTTGTGGTTCACAACTAGCTTTGATGCAGTACAATCGAAGATCTTTTGAGGCGTGGATTGAGACACTTGACTTCAAGTCACAAGATTTCTCCTTGACAGCTTTTGCTGCTGTTGATCTGTTGCTGAAGGAGCTGGTGTTTGTGTATCGTCATGAATCATGGATAGAGCAATCTTTCATAAACTTCTTGAAGGGGCGTAAAGAACAGCTTCGTTGCAGATCAATGAATTTGTTTCACACTATGAACACTCCAGCTGCATACCGAGTGTCCAGTGTGGACAGCACAACAAAAGCAACTCTCCGTGGCCCCATTGAAACAAGACACACTGTCAGGATCCTTGAGAATGCAAACAACCTATCAAAGTCATGCATACAAACACAGAGCCTGGTTCCCCAACAGTGTGAAACGTCGAGCAATGTATGTACGAAGGTCCAAAGTTGTGTCCTAACTTTCTGCTGTCTTTGTTTGGACTTGATTATTGCCAAGAAATCCTGGTTTTCTTGCTTTTGTTTCCGTTGATATTTTGGAAGGTGCCGATTCGGGCAAGGAGCATTGCACACCACGACAGGAAAAGAGCATCAAAGCATCAGGGCAAACAGGCAGCTGGAGCCAGCACCACTTGTACACTGGTGCCAGTGACACTGGTGAAATTCACCCAATTGTACACCGATTGCAGAAAACACAGTGCAGCTGGAGCCAGCACCACTTCGACTCAGCAGCAGCCGCAGCAACAGCGGTGGCAACTGCAACTGCAATAGCAACAAAAACAGCAACACAATAATGACAATAGAAAATCAATGAAAACAATGAAAATCATGTCCAGTTTTCAGCCAATGTCCAATGTCTACGCTTCGATTTCCGATTTCTCGACTTGCTGAAGCTATCCATAGCATTCCATAGCTGTCCTTCGCTATGCTTTGAGGCAGTTCAAGATGCATGTCGAAGCTCGACCTCGCATTTTGCTTGTTGATCGCAGCATTGGAGCGCATCCGATCGATCAAGATATCCCTTCGCGTGTGGCCACTGGTTATGGCGTAGATTCTGTGTTGCTGGATTTACTTTGGGCACCGAAAAGCTCGTGCCAATTTTGGAGCCGTGAACATGGGCCATGCTGTGCCTAGGTAGAGAACAAACCGAAAGGAACTCCAAGGCACAGATGGTCCCAATGAATTGTTGAAGTGAATGACATTCTTATTTTTTACTTCGAGGATTTGATGGGTGTGAAATTGACGAAAACATTGCTTCCACATGTTTCGGCAGGAGTTCGGAGTTCCATTTCTTGAGTCTCGAAACGTTTTTTTTGTTTATTTGCTTAAATTGTTTGTTTGTTTGTTTGTCTTTTCTTTCTTTCTTTCTTTCTTTCTTTTTCCTTTCTTCCGCAATTCTATATGTGTCTTTGATTTGCCAATATGGACATGCAACAAGATGCTCAGCAACGATCACAATTGTGTATCAGTGTAACATGTTGTAATCTTTCTATGCCCAGGAAGATGTTCTCCGCAGTGTCCAGTGCCGATTGTTTGAGACATGTCGTATTTGCATGTCCGTTGATCTCCACCTCAGGTGTGCAGACGCCCAGTCGCGCAGCCAGATTTCCCACGATGGAAAGCTGTGAAGAATTCTGTTGCAAAAGCAGCTGCTGGGGATGCATGAACAATGGCACTTCATGGAATGCTCTATTTTCTTGCAGGCTGTGCGGCATTTCAAAAAAACTATGCACATTTCGTTGTGTTTTGACATGTGCAACTGCAGAAGTGATATCGACTGCAAGTGTCATCAAGTGGGTGAACATTTTATAAACGAGACGTGATGAATATGAATACTTACATGTTCTCCTTGAATCTCCTTGATAGTACATGTAGTCTACATCATCTACACATGGCGTACCTACAAATATCAAATGAATTCGTGCAATTGATATATGTGCGATTGCACTGTACTGGTGTTGCCGTTGCACAAAAGGTTCGCTTCGATCGCAGGAAAGCGAAAGCGACGTTTTTCAACTGCACTGTCTCACAGAAGCACAGTAGCCCATGGGGACACTGGCTTGAAGCTTTGAAAGCAGAATATATTTTTGCAAAAATCTGAAGGAAGTGGAAAAGAAGAAAACCCGATTCTTTAATGGTTGTGCAATTGCACACTGCATTTTTTTATTATATGATATATGATTTTAATATCGAATCATGTGTGATTATATGTTTATTTCTTGAATTATTTTGCGGGAATTACGGGTATTGGTATCTAGTCTATTCACGCCGCTCCGCTGCAGGGTCCGCCCGTACCAAGGTTACAAGGTGTCATATGTTCTTCTTCTTCTTCTTCTTCTTCTTCTTGTTGTTGTTGTTGTTGTTGTTGTTGTTCCAGGTCAAATAGTTTAGAGCAAAAACATCAAAAAACACTGTATTTAGCGACATGTTTATGCCTTTAGAAGAAAAACACTGTTTTTTACGTTGTTTTTGCAGCGTCAAGGGCGAACATCTCCAAAAGCATCGCTATTTACACTGTTTTTTTGCGAACGCGTAGAAAACAACGTGTTGTGCGATGTTTTTTCAACAAGGGGCTTTAAATGTACCGCAAATACCACGGTTTTCTTCATTTTTTGCGTCCAGTTCTCAAAGCAAACCAAACCAAAAACACTGGTATTGGCAGTGTTTTAACAAGACAAGATGCAGAAAAAATCAGCATTTTTCAGCTCGTGCTCCTCCATTTAAAAGATGATAATTTCTACTCTATTTTTGCCACCGCTCATCCGGACTCAAGAAGGCGTCAAATCGGACCAAATTGCTAAACTGCACCGAGTCACAATCTTTGCCGCAAAGCTGTAACACCAAAAACTAGGGGAGGCTGTCTGGGCCCCAAAATGCTGTGAATTACAGTGTTTTATGAACGTACCACGCATTTTACTTGCAAAAAAAGGCGCCCCCACCCCCCCAGCTAAAGCTGACCTGTGTTAGCGCCTCCGGGAAGACACGCCCTTTTGCACCTACTGTGCGGGCGGATTTCAATAAAGCGCATGTTCGTAAAATTCAACAAAAAGTTTAGATGATTTGGATTGTCGAGCTGAGCTTGGAATGTGAGGAATTCGGAGTCTATTATGGTGCGACACTACGAAGCACTGCCATTCATTTGGCGAGACAGGGGTCTCCTTCTCATCAGGTGTATGGCTTTGATTCCTTTCAAGGCCTTGTGGAAGACTGGACCAACATGTTCCCAGAGTTTGGCTTCAGCACGGAAGGTGAAGTGCCCGCTGACCTTCCGCCAAATGCGAAGCTGGTCATAGGATGGTACACTCCCTTTGCTTTATCATGTCTTATTTGCCACCAATATGTCAGCTGACGTCCGCTACAACCTTTTTGCGATTCTTTTATGAAAATGATTAGAACTAAATCCTGGAACTCCATGAGACTCTATTCTGTTGACAACATGATTGAGGTACAATGAAACCCTGCCGCTTTTTGTGAAGGAACAGATCGTGAAGCCAAAACTCGTGATAGAATGGCTTCATTTGGATTGTGACACATTTCTTGGACATCATCAGGTGCTCGATCGACTGAAGCTTCCCTGCGATTTATTATGGATTGTTTTGTCCTTTGTTTGCGTCCGAACTTGCCAGTGGATGGAGTTCGCCTTTCATAACAGATGGAAGTTGATAGAAGCACGGAATGACTTCATCCGGCCATCACACTTGGATGTGCATAGCAAAGTCAAAGTCATTTAGGAAGCACTTCGTACACTACAAGTATGAATGTTGTTGCTTTTGGACAGGAAGCCATATTTGGTGCCTGGTTCTGTGCTTATTTTTGACGATTTCTTGAACTACCCTGGATACGAAGACCATGCGTTGAGAGCCTTTTACAAATTCATCCAGGACTGCAGAATGATCTTGCTCTCACGCTGTGTGCAAATACCACCCAATACTACTTGATATTAGCATTGATGTAGTATCCCGTTTAGCTGCTTGTACGCTCTGTGGATGAATAGTCAGATTCTAAAACAGCCACGTCTTGAAGCAAACTACAGCATACAAATGCACATGTGCGCACACTTTGTTGCCATGTTTGATGCAGACTTGGCCATCAGCAGAATGAACTCCTTTTAATTGAACTCTCATGCCAACTGAGAATCTCATCACTCAGTGGAGACTTGGTTTTCTCTGTGAAGATCGAATATATCTTTTTGTTTCGGAAAGTCGGAAACTGTCAAGACGTTTGATTCCGAAGGATGCTGGTTGGAGCTTTGAAGTATTGTCTAGCCCCTGGCGAATCGATTGGAAGATCTCTCGAAGCGACAGGTCCTCTGGAGTTTGGGTGGACTTAAAGGGAATCATTCGGCTGTTCTATTTCTGTTTTGACTACTGTGTATTTTTGCTTTGTGATTAGTTTTGAGCGTTCCTGCCTGAAGCACCTTCAAAATAGGTCGGTGCGCTGGTAGGTATTGAAGCACTGTGTACAAAGACATCATCATGCATATTGATAGTCCGTATAGAATTAAATGTTACTTGTATATACACATACCTATGATCTATGTGATGGATATGACTGCAACAAAAGCACACGTAAAACAGAAATGAATGCTCACATGATGTATCAGTATTTGAGCATAGCTCTTTTCTGTACAGTATAGAAGTGCCCTGTTGATATAGTGGATGGTTATGTTTTCAAATGTTCCCAAGTTTTTGTGTCCTCTCTGCACGGTCTGGGTCGCATCCAGGGCACGTGCTCCTTGGTGGCTCTCCCGGATGCGGGCTTTGTCAGTGAGACTCGTTTCAGCACGAGGGAAGGGGGGCCTTCAAAGAAAATGCTACGAGGAAAAATGGCGCCTTCAGTCTGGGCATCGCAGTACGAAGCTGGAGGTGCATGACATGTATGAGACTCGTCATGTCCTGTAGATTTGTGCCATAGCAGCTTTGATGTGAATTGGAGCAAGTCAATGAATAATAAATTAATATATATGTACATATATTATATCCTCCTTTAGATTTCCCCAGGTGCAAAAAAAATTGTCCAACCTGAATTTCTACAAAAAGGCTGTGCACAACCTATACAACATGCCAGGCCCTACATAACCTGAACATTCAACGCCAACAAACGTTCTGATCTTCAAAGTCGTATCAGCCTTGGCACCATGTTTGTAGTGACTTGATTTTTTCGGAGTCAATGGATCCTTAATGTCAAATTCTGGAACCAATTCATTTTCTCGTAACCAACTCCGAAATCGGTACAGCTTTTGTAGTGACAGCTGTCCACTCAGAATTTGTCAGTGATTGATACCCATGAATCACAAAATCAAAAAACAACAATAGCGCTACAAAATGAGCCAGCACGATTTCTGCCACTACACCACGGCGCCAACTCTTCAACAGCTGTTGCACATGCCGTGGGTGAGTGCTGTTGGAGAGGCGAGTCGATGTGCAACATACCTATACGGTGCATTTCGCAAATACTTGTTTGAAACAACCCAGTTTATCTTGATGATGTATCAGCTTGACATTTTCTTCGCTGCTCCAAGAAGAATGGTCGGTGACAATAAGAAGCTCTCATGGGCTGTGTCACAAGGGTGGCATCGCAATTTGCTACAAGCAAAACTTACCAGAAGTTCTTCGCAGGGTGAATTACACCTTGCAGCCTACGGCGGTACTCCTTAGTCAGGAGCCCTTAACGCTGGGGCTACGTGTGGCTACATTGCTGAAGTTGTGCATGGCTCCTTTCGAATCAGATTCGAAGATGGATCCTTCAAGACTACAGTCATTGAACGATTCCTCTGCTAATTGGGATTCGGTAATCCAGTTTGCTTGATTGCAACGGGTGACGTAATCCACTTTCCAACCTGCATGCACAAATTCGTGGCCAAGTTTCCATCCGTCTACGGATGGCAAGAAGACATGATCACCGGTGCCACGATTGCCCAGCTTTTGCAGAAACAACTGCTTGCTGGTGGTTTCCCCGAGATTGTGCCAAGAACTGCGGACGGAACTCTCGCGGCAACTTTTCGAGCCCACTCAGATGTTGTTGACGCAATTTTTCGCATGAGCAGAACAGATGCAGTTTTCTACAAGCTTCATGACAGTGAACACATTCGCCCTGACCTGGAATTGCTGTGGTTGCCTGAAGACGCTTCTTTGGATTGAGCGTTCCCGTATAGAAAGGAAACAGGTGTTTTCGGAATCGCACTCAAGAATGCGGCTATACAACCCCTGAGGTTTATGTCGCAAGATGCCCTCCAAAAATTTGTTGCTGAAAAGCACATTGCTGACCTTTCTCGCCTCGGCCGGTGGAAGTTACATGGCGTCCCAAGCTATGCAGGGCCAGTTCCAGTATATGCAATCCTAGAGCAAAGTGGAAGGCGCATGAAATTTTGTATTTCTCTCCCAAGCATTGCGTCTTTTTGGCAGAATCCAAAGGGGATGATTCCCCAATGTGCTTTGCTCACAACATTCACCGCAAGCAGTTGAGATTTGAGGCTATCTGTGTTGCTACTATAACTCCATGCTGTTATAACACGTGTTCCGAAAGATGAAAAACCCTCGCAAGTTTCACACCGTGCGTTCAATTTGAATTTGCCAACGCCGTTTGATACGCGACGCATTTCCAATCTTTCGCCATGGACTACCTGCTATTCAGGGATTCGATGTAGACACATGGAAGCATGGAGAGAGCAATGGATCCCACCCTCGATGCGGAGCCCGACGTGGCCATGAAACATGTGATGTTTCTGTTGAATTATCAATCCAATTGGAAACGGCAAGGGCCCTGGACCAACATGTCATAGGTATTGCAATGGGTTGTCGGAAATGTTTTGATTTATTGCCACAAAGCTTTTGCTTTAGCCTGTCATCCCGCCAAGGAGCTCCAAACTACGTGATTGACACAGAACGCCGTTTTTACCGCCAGCTCAGATCCATGTATCAAGTTGCAGGAACATTATCACCCTACAATACACGCAGGGATGGTTTTGTGCAGGGTTGCTCGTTTTCACTACAAGCCGTTCAGGGCCTGCTGGCTGTACGGACAAGATATATTGAATCTACAAACGCCATTCCCCCAATATAAACTACTAGTGGGGGTTCCTGGATGACAACAGCATGAGATGCCAAGCAACACATGCTAGTGATGCTGCTCATGCGCTCGAGACAGCCTGGTCTCGCTCACAAGAGTTTGATGAATTCTCTGGCATACAGACCAATTTCCAGAAAACTGTTGTTTTTGCTAACGCGCATGTTGCAGAAAGGCTAGCCAGAAAAATGTTTTGTTGTGGAGATACGCCTTTGGCTTTGAAACGTTCTTTCTTGCTAGTTGGCGGCGTCATTACCACCATGGGCAAACCTGCTTCTTCCTGCCGAAACTTTGGTATAACCAAAGCAATCAAGAAGATCAAGAGGAGCCGCTATGCGCCTCTGTCTTTTCAACAAAAAGCCCACTTGATTGCAGCTGCTTGTTTGGCTGTGTACGGAAGTGAACTCCAGCGTCCTACTCAAGACCAGTTTGCGCAGCTTCGTAGAGCCGCAGCTTCGTAGAGCTGTTTCTGCTGCCATGTTCAAAGGGTTTACATGGTGTAGATCGCCTGTGCTGGCTGTTTCTCTCATTCTGCCAGGACAGCGCGTTGATGCAAAACAAGCCTACATGTACCATGTGTTGTCGCTTTGCCGCCGAATTTTCACCAAACGTCCCGCCCTCAGAGCTTTGTTTGAAGTTGCTTGGACGTTCGTAGTTCCAAGACAGTGCAAAACCATTGGTCTTGTTGTGCGAATATTTCAGATCACCAAACTTTTGGACTATCAATGAATTGAACCTTGGGTTATGGTGTCACAAAACCAGGAGGAGTTTGTATTCCTGGGGGGTGCACCATGATGATCCTAAGTGGAAACATGACCTGAGAGAAATCATGCGTTCTATGGTTTTCAATGAAGGCACTTTCCGTAGCAGAAAAGATATGCTAGGCCTCAACCAGGTTGCCTACCTGCCGACAATAAATTTGCTTCAAATCCAAAAATCAACAAAAAGATTGACTGCCATGCAACAAACACAAAGTTGACCCAATCAGCTAGCTGTGTTTTCTGCCAACAAAATGATGAGACGGTGTCCCATATCTTTTGGGAGCGCCCCCCCCCCCCGGTATCAGAAGCGAACTGCTTGCAAAATATGATGCGCGATTTCTTTCTCCCAACTGCCTGAATGCACCATTCAAAACCAAGATGAACAGACACCCCCTGTCCAGCCAAACGACCTAGGTAATGAGGATGAGCTTCCTGAGTTAGTTCGCCGCAACTGGGCTTGCAGATAGGCGCAAATTGTTCCCTACTTACCCTTGGGATTTTGATCAACAAAGTGGTAACCGACATGTCCAGGGACAAGTGCCTACCAACTGGCGTAGATTCAATTCAGCAGTGCAAGCGAGTGGACGTATCCGCTGGACCGGCTTCCCGCCATCATTTTGTATTTTCGTAACCTCAACTGGCCTGTAATTTCAGTAGAAGATGCAGTCGGAGTGGCTTGCATTAGACTTTCAAGTTAGCGCGCATTGCATGCTGCGCATGCCAGACGAATCAGAAGACACGAATGTTGGACGCCAAGCCCGCCTCTTTGCCGCTGCTGCTGCTGCTGCTGCTGCTGCTGCTGCTCGTGTAGCGACAATTTGCAAAAGTATGCAAGAGTTCCATCGACTGCAGCATAGACCATGCATGATACAACCAGGTACTGTTCACGATCCAAGCTGCTCTCGAATTGTAATTTGCAAAGAACCAACATTGTCGAAGTTTTATTCCCGCCAAAACCCATCTGGAGTGGACCTGGGCGAAGACGCCTAGTTGGCAAACAAGCTGCAGTTCTTGATGTGGCCCCCCCTTTCTGTGAAGCAGCTTAGAAAGTCACATAAAGCCGCAGCTAATTTGGTAGGGTGGTCTCTTGAGGAACAGGCTGAACTTGATGGCGCCCGGGATTGGCGCCACCGCACTCGTATCCGAAAACGCCTGCTTCATAACCGAACGGCTGAGGACCTCAACTTGCATGTTTTGGAACCTTTTGACATTAGCGCCCCTAAAGTGTTGCCGCTGTCATAAGACGCTTGCCCTTGCATACCTTGCCAGGTTCGCCCAGGAAATTTGGTGGCGTGTTGGATACAAACAACCTCCTAGAACCCGGGGAAGCAAGACAGAGTGTCAAGTTGCAAAACAGGGTTGGCATTGTTGAACAACATAACCTCACAGCTGACCAAAATGCTAAGCGCCTGGTGGCAATCCCTCAATGTCTTGAAGACAGTTTGAGATGCATACGACCTGAACGCACAGCTGAAAGTGCACATGGTTGGCGGCGATTCCACCGCTTTGCTAAAGGGCAGTGTTTGGCAGTTTGATTAATCCCAACTGGTGTGTTGGTTTTCCCAACTTTTCAACCAAGACATCCTAATTGCACGCTGGTGATTCACCTGATCTTGATTCTGCTTTTGGCAGTCCCTCCTTGTATGGCTCGAACTTGACTTTTTGTTTCAAGATGTTTCTGCCTGCTTCGGCAGCTGTTAACATGCCTCCTACCCCATGCTCGGGTAGTTGGTGCCACACCGTGGACGGAAAGAAGAACGATTTCTTCCACTACAAAATGATTGACTTCACTGGGCTGTGTATCTGAATACCTTTGATGACAGGATTTCTGATTACGGGTAGTGAATTGTAGATTGGGTTTGAATTTACGTCCAGGTCCATTTGAAGTGATCCTTCGTCTCAAATCAAACATTGCCGGATTAAAATTTCTTACCCATGTTGTAGCGAGCGGATCCGAAATCCATGCCCTCTTTGAAATCCACCTAGGAATTCGTAAATTATGAACCTGCGGAAGAGGTTGTCAGTCTTAACCAGAAATCCTGGCATCAAAACTATTCACATACAGCCTGGTGAGAGGCTTTCCTGTTTGCCGATCATTTTCTAGTGGAAAAAGTTGCGCAGGATCGTTTTGTAGTGCTTATATTTGACCAGCCTTAATGCATTTAGAAAAGCTGGTGAACGCGGGCTTTCTATGCATTTATGAATGGTACCTCCAATACCAGCCTGCGCCTTTGGGCAACTTCTTTGCTAGCAGCTAGCAATTATATTGGCTTTTGGATTGCTCCTTTGGGGTCGGCCCACCCAGTTTGTAGTTACACAATATCTTGGTTCTACAAAAAGGTGGTGCGCCGCCTGTAAACCTACAAAGTGTCATTCCTTACCAATGTACACAAGTTGATAAAATTTGGGCACGTGACCATTCTTTCTGTAGACATCCTTCCTCAACATACCCCTTTTGTAGAATAAAAACATAGACAAAAGAAACAGCAATCAGAGCTCCAGCTGGGTGACACTCAGGTTCTACAAGTTTAGAGTTTCAAGCTTCAATTCGGCAACGTGCTTTGCTAATTATAATAGTTGGAGATTATGTTTCAACTTCACGTTCAACTTCAGGTGTTGTTGCAGTGTTCAAGAGCGTGATACAACTACCATTATGTTGCCAGGAGGAAAAACAAGTTCTCCAGTTTTTTGTGGGGTATAGCCGAGTTGCAGTTAATTATCAGATTTTGTGATTCATCGATATCAATTACTGTGATAATTTCTGCGAGAGAGCAGTTCCACTACAAAAAGGGTGCAAGTTTCGGAGTCGTTCACTGCAAAATGAGTTGCGCAACAAGGCGAACCATGCCGCAATTTGATCCAATCTGATCCAATCTCACATAAAGGATCACTACAAAAAGAGTTGTGACAAGTATCATGGCCACTACATTGCCCTGTCACAATGTGATAATTTCCTGAAAGATTCTATGTAGTAGTCTTAGTGGTGTCCCATTATCAGGTTTTGACCGGCCTGGCATTTTGTAGGTGGACCCCTCCTGTTTGTAGAAATCCAGCCTGTGCAAGCTGCTTTGCAACTGTTGTCTAAGTCACGGCTGAATCTAGAGGAGGATATATATATATATATATGTATTTGTTATATTTTTTGTCTTTACATTCTGTAAACCAGTTTTTCATTTTGGTAAGAGGCTGACATACGCTGACTTTTGTTTTCTTTTTGCGCACTTGAGACTTCTCAGAGTTGACACGGAGGCTCATTGAAATTCATGGGGATGTGTATGGAGCTTCAGAGCTCAAGCTTGAGAAACCGTTTCAGTTTCGAAGTTCCACGGCAAAAAGACCAACCAATTTGTCAGATCTTTTTCTTGTCTGATCAGAAAGATCCTACACAACCTGCACGCACATTTGACACATTTTATCAACTCTGTGTAAAGGTCAATCAGAATCAATCAGACAAGTTCGTTTGGCTGAAGCTGCAAGCAGCATACTTTGCAATGAAGCGCCTGCGCAGCTTCAGCCATGACATCTGTGTTTGAGGCGGACCGGGTTTGGAATCAGGACCAAGTCGTCTAAAGTTTCATGCAACATCCAACATTTCTTGATACTTCGTGGTTGATTTGCTTGTGACCTTTTACAATGCTATTTGATGGCATAGACCTGGCATACCCTGCGCACAATTGTGTGCAAAGTTTCTTCTGATCTACGTACTCCTTTGCACCGCAGCATGCACTTGTGTTTGATGCATGCCTCAATCTTTTTGTTTGTCCGCATACGCATAATACCATGATATGATGAATAGTACTGCCATGTGCTGCACGTTCCTATGACCGTGTCGCATGCCAGCAGAGAGAAGGGAAAAACTGCAACTTACAACTCAACCCGCATGTGCAACGGGTCTTACTGAATTGATACCCTGGCTATATATTATTTCAAATATTTCAAGATATTTCAAGAAAGCGGTGATTCCAAGCGCGCAGCAGTACAAAATGTTTGGGGACCTTTCAAAGGAAGTCTTTTGTGCATTCAATGCACCCTGCAAAAAAGTTCGGATGTGCAAAGAGGTTGTGCGGAACTGAGTTGCTAGCTGCTAGCTGTTCGTGGCATTCCATCCCCGCTCACCAGGCCTTTGTTAGCTGCAAACCTGAAGCAGCTTGTTCCAACTGCAACACAGAGGCACATGCCTAGATGTTTGGGAGCCGGTTTAGTATGGAGAGTTTATCCTGACAGAGCTGTAAAGAGGTGAACTCCCAGAATCCACACCTCCCAAGTTTTTTCCTTCTTGAGGTGTGTGTTGCTTTTCATGCCAATTCAGACAATACAATATAGACAATCAAAATAGATCAAGATCGGTCAACATTTCATATGTCAAAAGCACAATGTAGCAATAATTATGACATCACATATTATGTAATCGTACTGCAAGGAAGTTTAGTTGGAAATTTCCGTCATCCGAACTCTCGTGCTCCGCAAAAAGTAAAGTAGCTGAGAGTAGAGTAGCCAGGAGTAGCTGAGAGTACAGCAGTCGAAAGTGGAGTACAGTTAAACCCCCAAAGGCGTGCCTAGTGCACAAGACTATCAGACTAGTGCACACGGCTATCAGAATTAGCTGCAGGACTTACTTAGGAGAAAGCGGCCTAGTCGGCGTTCCTTTGTGTTTTGGACATATATGATTCAAAAATATGTTAATTCCTTATGAACTTGCTGTGTGCTTTACATATGTAGCAGTTTTTGCCATTGGACTTGATTCTAGGAGACTGTGGCACTGTGATAATTGCAGCAAGGAAGCCATCTAACAACATACACGATCTTGCATGCGCATCTCTCCGGATCTTCTTGCATTTTGTTTTGGGCTCGTTAGGATCTCGTTGTCTAATAGGTTTATGTCCTTGAGAACCTGCTGTTACTGTAGCATTTTGATATTTATACGTTCAATGATTGTCAAGAGTGATGGTTGGAACTTGCCATTCCATTAGGAAATCAGACTGTAACAAATGGCCATAATGAATCATGATGAGTCGCTGAGATGCGGAGCTGTCAGTTTTTGAAGTCTCGCAGAATTCGATCTCCATAGTCTTTTGTGTCTCAAGGGTTTCTTTGCGCACTGGAGTGGACGTTTCATGGCCTGCTGCTGTCACACTGGATGACCGTAGTTTCATTGTGTTTTGCATCCTGAGGCTTGTTCCGCGCATTGAAGTGGACATTTCACGTGACATTGTTTCCTTCTGTTGGAGGTTGAGATGGCATTTTCATGTGCATGCAGGCTCCATTTCATTTTGGCCTTTGGGGCACATGCATCCTTCTTGACTTGTTCCTTGCATCAGCTCATGACTGACAGATGTTTGACTACTGTGATTCCCGCAGAACATGGGCATTGAAAAAAACATGCTAAGACATGGATGTCGTGAAACAGAAGGATACGTACCATGCTTCCTACAGAATAAAAACCCACCGTATGATTCGATAGCCAGCGATAAATCGTCATGTGACTTGTGATACGGCACTGTATGTGTGGGCGTGCCGAAGTGGGTCAGCTTGCGTGGTCATTGTGTCCATCTGCGTGCGGCAGTGCCATGTGAGGGGCTTGTCCACCGTTTAGTAGAGTGTGGATGAGTGTGGGGCATTGTTGTTGTTGAGGTTGTTGCTCGCTGTTGTTGTTGTTGTTGCTGTGGGTTTTGTTTCCAATATTATTTTTGGGCAAGTTCATTTTCCAAATTATCTTCACCACACCCCTGAAGCTTCCGCCCTGGCTTGTCCGGTCAGTATGGGTATATGTATATATATATATAATATATATATANGCGTGATATTTCAATCTCACAACCTTTCCCTGGGACAGGAAAAGGATGAACTGCTGACTTCAGCCCGAGAGCCTAGACTGCCCTTGCACTTTCCATGACCTGTTGACTGTTTGGATCTGTTTGGCTTTTTGTAGCAGTTGTAGCACTTGTGGCCCGTGAAAGTTGTGTTGAAGAGCACCTTTGTATCTCCTCTCATGGTTTTTAATCTGGCTGCTTTCGAGAATGTTCTAAATTCTAGAGGTTTTGAGGCTCCGATTTTTTGTGAAGTTCTGGCAGCTCGGTAGAGCATTCTAGTCATATCAAACCGCTGACATCCTGTGAGTTCAACTTGAGCTGCCAAAGCCAAGCGCATATTCGCTTGCCAGGCCATTATTGAAAGGCTTGAGATGGCGTTCGGCTAAGCAAGACCTTCTTTGTTTTTGCCAATTTTTTCCGTTGTTCACTCTCTTGGAAATTTGTCAGAACGACATAGTAATGTATCTTGGCGGATCACTTTGATTTTTTTTAACGCTCAAAAGATCATCACTAAAGAACGTGTTGTCGCATTTCGTAGGTACTTCCAAGTGTCTGTAAAGGTGGCAAATCACTAAGTGACTTGAGATCATCAAAGCTTAAAGTTTCACTCCTTCTGCCAAGGCTAGCTCTGCAGAGAGCTATCCTGTGCAGTCCCAACCTTCTCCTCAGGCTGCCTACTCATATCCAAGTGACTCAACTCCTCGTGCTTCGATAGCTGGCTGTTTTAAGTTTAAACATGTTCTTAAACAAGTTCTTTTGTGTTAGTGCTACACTTGTGCATATTCAATCATATTCATATCCTCCAAAGGTGTGTAAAGGCTGTCAACAGTTTGGGCCAATCGTATCCGCTACCCCTTCTGATTCTGAACACTGCAGGCTTCCCAGCCACTCAGTGAAAGTCGGGGGCTGAACGATTCTGGTGAACAGGGCAGCGTGTACCGACACAGGGACACTTTGAGTCGCTGCTCGGGGAAGCTACTGTAAGTTCCGGAGTCCATGCACTTTGAGGAATGCTTGTGTGGATGCACACCATGGATGTACCATTCAGTAGTAGAGTGTAGAGTTTAAAGTGTGTAGTGTATAGTGTATGCGTATAGTATAGTATAGTCTAGTCTAGTATAGTCTAGTCTAGTCTAGTCTAGTATAGTATAGTATAGTATAGTATAGTATAGTATAGTATAGTATAGTTAGTATAATTAGTAGAATGTATTTTTTCCTCTGGTGCCATGTTTTGGCTCAATCTCTCTTCTTTTTTTACCTTCGGAGTTTGAAGATCCCTGCGCAGGGGGGAGCATCTGTGGAAATGTTAAGCCGCAGTCCAAGGTCCAACAGGCTTGCATAAACTTCAGGCTTGAGAAATTGGGCAGCGTTTTTTTTGAACAGTTTGGGAGGGCATCTACAGTTCTTCTGAAGGTGTCAAGGTTTACCTGAGGCCAAGAGCATTGTGACATGAATTCTGATGGTGAATCTGAGAGACACGGAGAGCCCATGACTAGGATTTTGTTTGGCTTTGACATCATCCTGTTGTTGTGCAAGTCCATTGCAGATTTTTATATGCTTCCATTTTCCAATATTTTCCAATTACTGTACTTTTCATATCTTTGACAAGAATTTGCAAGGACAATACAAGCCGTTTTTGTGTTGGCGTGTCATGGAAGTCATACTTGTAACAAGTCATGGGCACGCATTGCACCCGCAATGCAACCGCATTTTCACAGCGAGGTACCTCCTGAGTTCGAAGGAGCACAGAGACGTGTGTTTCAGGCATGTGGCAAAAAAGGGATGTATAGCGCAATGCAGTACTATGCCACTATTTCATAGTCACCAATGTTCAAGGTGAATAGATATTGATTTGAATAGATCTGAAAGGCAAGGTACAGACAGTCAGGGGACATGGACATCAAAAAGAGGCTTCCAGAGATTTTGTTTTGAGATGCTTCGAGGATCATAGAGTGTCATAATCAATGTCACAGAGTGTCTAGGCTCTGGATGATCACTTGACATCTAAAGTCAGCAGCTGAGTCCCTGCCCAGAAAGATATCTAATGCCTGTGTACACACATCGTTTCTAAGAAAAGCTGTGCATGTGCAAAGGGGCGTAGCTTGTTTACACAGATCATTCACTTATTATATACGTATGAGTTTTCGATAGAAGTGGTACTCGTATGGGTTAGACGGCGCGAAGACCTCCATTGAATTCAAGAAAAACAGTTCTTCAAAGTCGTACCCTTATGCGTTGAGGAAAGTCCCGCTCAGGGATTGTGATCCGTCCTGAGGATCGAGAGGATCAGCAGCGGTGCTTGCAGGCAATACGTCACAGTGGCGTTCCCACCCTGCTTGCACATGCTTGTGGTATCTTGTGGTCGGGTCGTCCTGATCTTGATGCTTAAAATTTTCATCGTAGAGATCGTTCCTTCGACAAGCCGTATCTTTTCACATCCTTTTTAGTCTTTATGACTAATACAGATACATTGACATCTTTCAATTCGTTTGTTGGCTCTTTGGAACTGTTCATTGACTCCGCAGATCCCATGTATATACAATGTACATCAATGTGCGGAGGCTTGTGTGCGAAGCTTCACAAAGTCGTTGTTGGCAGGGATCAATGTGTGTGCTTGCAGCTTAGACAAAGCGAGAGCAGGTAGAGAGCCGAAATGAGGGTAAAGTGCACAGACAGGTCCCACGTTTCAATAACCACCCAAATCATTTGGTGTTGCAATATTTGCTTGGTAGGCAGAGCAGCAGAGGTCTTTCAGCTTTAAGACCTTCAGAAATGCTTTGCTGGACGCATCGCTTGCATCAGATGACCTTAATGTACCCTGAGGTGTTGCTAGACGACCATCGCACACGCCTCGCAGAGGTGTTGCTTTTGCGTTTATATTCATTCATATTCCCTCCAATAGTATTCAAGTATTGCAATTACTGTAGTAAGATGTATTATAAGATATTCAAGTATTCAGTATTGCTGAACATTCATGAAGTTTTCTGAATTTGGCACAAATCTGACGCTACCCCATCCGAAGCAAAGGGATGAAAGGAAGCTCAGAAACCGGGCATCACGCGACCCAAACCCCTTGACAATCAACAGAAAAGGATACCTTGCAGCAACATGCTGCCGCATCAGTTCAGGCAGCAGTAGATCGACAATGAACCTGGCCGATTTTGAACCGCAAAGCAAGAACAGATAGTGATAGATCCTGTAAAGCGAAAGCACAGAGTCGTATCATGTCATCCCACATGTACACGTTGTATCGATCATTATTTTCAGTTTGGTATCCATCATAATCCCATCATACTGTATGAGCACACGACCAATTAAGGTGAGGTGCCACATTGGATTTGGTCTTTAGTTGCTGAAAAATTCACATTTGTTTGGAAAAAACGAAAATCCTGTCTCTTATGATGATTGACCTACACGTTTGCGGGAACGAGGTGGTTTTGTGCACGTAGCACCTGAAACCCTGTAAAACGAGATGGTTTTGCATCCGAACGGAGATAAACGAACGAGATGATGAGATGTAGATATCCGATATCCTTGCTTTAATCGAAGTTCAAAGTCCGATTCCACAGAGTGTTTGCCAGGCACGCCTTGACTCTGATTTGACGCACCTGGTTCTGCATGTGCCGCATGCACAGCATCCTGTAGCGTTAAGGCATCGGGCCTCAGATAGGTCATTTGTAGATATTTGAATATATTTGATATTTGTGGTAATTATTTTGTAAGCCTCGTGTTTGTGCCAGTCAGGTAATACATCTCTTCAACGAATCTCTTATAAGAAGCATAGTTAAGATTTGTTAATATCAACATTGAGCAATTCAACCATGACTTGAGGGAATTGTATCAAAGTTGAAAGCTCTTGGCTGAATCGCTGAACGTAAAGGGTTGGTTCAAAGGTGTTGTGTTGCGCTTGAGTTGAGCGACCGAGCGACCATGCATGGCGTGGAAGGTGCATCGAAGGCATCGCGTGTCCAACTCCAACATGGCCCACTGTGAGCTACAGTGAGGACAGAAGATGTAGCGCTTGGAATATCTTGGAATACTTCAATCATGTACTTTTCCTGGGTTGTTCCTGTATCTTTACTCGATTCTTGAGACCGCATTTGCATTCAGCTTGCTGCAGTGACATCCACCAGGAAAGCAGCCTGCAATGTCAGGCAACTTTGACCATCGTCGGTGGGCTGGGATGCCCAGCTTTGTCCTAAGCGTGTCGGTGCAGTGGGAATCAAGTTGCACTGTTTCCGTTTGTACACATTCTGAAGCACAACGAGTTCCACGGTAGTCTCAGCAGTAGATGCTGTAGACTGCAGAATGTACATACTATGCTGAAAAATTCATCAAACTGATAAGTCAAGTCCAAGTCATAGTGAATAGATTCTGCGTAGGTTTCTTTCAAAAGCTCCTCACTGGCACTGATATACCAGAAAGCGATGTTTGTTTTGCATTTCGTTGTTTTCAGAGTTCAGTGGTCTCTTTGCCGCTGTTGTTCCTGTTGGGTAGGAAGCTTAGGATGGGCTAGATGGTGAGAGTCTCTTGTTTTGACAACAAACCATGTTCAGAGCATACCCACTTCGCCACCTGGAGCCTTTCTCCTGAATTTTATGACCAAATGCTGCAGGCAGTACTTGACCTTTGTCTTTGACAACACCAGAGAATCTTGTCTAGATATGAATGCTTTGACAATTTTGGAGACTCATTAAATGCAGATGCAGTAGATGCAGATGGGTCGATGGGGTCGTTTGTGTGTGACAGTGGCACGCTCAAACTCACTTTCGGCGTAGATGCAGCCATAGAGGTTGGAGTTGATTGAAGCAACTTTCATTGAAGTTTCCAATGATTTTTGCGCCAGGGCATTGGGAAACCTTTGTAGATCTTTGTTGGATATCAGATATCAGGCATCAAAATCAGCCGAATGATTGTTTGAACGATGTGAATGATTTAGTTCACCTTCATTTCACCTTTTGGAGCAATTTGCAAAGCTCTTTGACCAATCACACTCATGCAAGGGAGAAGACACACGTAATTTACTTGTATGCGAGTGGGATCGGGGACTCGGTGACTCGGTGACTCGTGGCTCTTTAAGTCTCAGGTTCGCGAGTATTTCGAGATGTGTTTGAAGGCCGGCAAAATGGACGCGATACGTTCGAGCAGCTCGTGATCAACCAGGATTAGAAGAATTACTTTGGCCCCAAGATAAAGCTAAAGCGTTTGAAAGCATAGGTCATGAGTTTTGCGACTTCGGGCAGACTGTAGCATCATGTAGCTGCTGGCTTTTGGATGATTTTGGGTTGGCTTAGGTTGAACTGACATGTCTTCTGCCACATCTGCAAAAAGATGTAGAATCGATTTGGATGGTTTCTGCAAAGTTCCCAGCCATCTCAATCCCCTCACATATTCTGACATGCGAGGTTCTCGTCATCGCCACTGGCAGGGAGACCGATGAGGCCCTAGACAGATGTTTTTTTGAAGCTTTCAAGCATGATGCACTCAACAAGAAGCTTGGCTCCATTACTGTGCTCCGCATCTTGTAGCTCCTCGAGGTTAAAAAACTTTTGGTTTTAAAAGTTGTCACTTGTTGTAGTGAAAAAGTGAAAAGCACAGAGATCAATAAGATCAATAAGACTTTAGACTTTACTGATGGCTGTTCCAACTTCACATTGCTTCAGTATGCTTGCCATATTCAAGTTACTAAGATTCTTGTGTTTCCGGTGCTACATTTTGCATCCTGAAGGCGGCTGAAAAGAGCCCCGAAAGTGAGCCAAAGGCCTGTGCCCCGTGTAATACTTACTGTATATACATGGTAGGTTTTTTGACGATTTTTGACGTGTGGCTAGGTGTGGCTAGCACCTGAGTTGATAGTGGTAACGTTTTTTTTTTCCTAGCTTCAAGCTGCAACAGCCTGGCGAACTTGGGATTGTTGGAGTGCATACTGTACTTCCATGTACTTCCTAAACATTCCAAACATTCCCAACTATGACTATGCTGTGTTCTGTAGAACACGATAGCCCTGCCATCCTGCCACTTGCCAGGTGGAGATCTCCTCGTGTTAGGATTGGCTGCGAAGAAAGATGCACTTGACATGCAGCTTCCAGAACCACCATGACATGCTGTGAACCACCGCAATTTTGTGACGTTCTTTTGCTATAGGATCTATAGGTTTTACGTGGCTTTAAGCCAACGCTGTGTGCTGTACTCGATTTCATGCCGATATTCCCAACCATTGTTGAAACAGAGTCATGTAGGAAGCGAAGCATTGAAGGTTTTATTTCTCGAGCTCAAAGCTGATCGTCAATCACGCCAAATACATATTGACGAGGCGAGGTTTGTGAGGAACGACCACAGAGGTTGAAAGCTGCGTTTCTCAAGTACGAACACCATTGTCAGCGTCCATTTTTATGACTATCTACTACAAATTTAATTCAAGCAATATGGTCTACCACCATATCACACCATATCAATCACACAACACGTCACTTTCATCAGCATAATTTACAATCTCAGCAAAAATGTGGCATGGGCTGCTAGCTCAGACACGCCATCCTTGCCGGAACTTCAAGCTGTAGCGGGGATGCTCAAAGGAGATCATTTCATCATTTCATCATTTCGTTCGAAATACTTGGATTGGAAATCAGAGCCGAGGCCTTGGGTGCCTTTTACCTCACAACTTACTGCATCAGAGCTGGCAGAGCGTGGCAGAGGAGGACGAGACACAGAAGGGGCTGAAAACTTTGCTGAGTGTATTATTTCCTACTTTCAGATTCTGATTGGGCTGGTCTTTCAAGTTGTTCGGGCCCAATGCAGGGTATCGACATTTAGATAGTCAACAGATTTACTAATGGACTGATGAATGTGCAAACTAGGCTGGGTGCACACACAAGCAACGGCCATTTTTCCCAGCTCATGCTCACCAGTGGCATGTTGGATGGGACTAAGGAAAAAATGGAAAATCAATGAAACAAGATATGGAACTCTGCTAAAGACAAAAGCTTGAACGTCGCGATTTCCATTAGAAAGTGTTTACTCTTAGCAGGACAGGAGTAGATGCAAAAGATAGAGGAATTGGATCATATTGGATCAAACTTTTTGCAAACTTCTGTCACCATGCAGGACACACGAAGTCCCCGTTGAGGACCCAGTGACCCAAGACCTGGATGATCCCATTGCCAGCTTTGCTCCAACAGAGACCGATGCCTTGGATGGCAAGATGGCACTTGAAGGGAAGGTGCTGGAAAGCATACGAGCGGCCCAGCCAGATTTCATATGATTTCATGAGGTCAGAGAATCAAGATGCATCAAGATGCCAAAGCTGAAGATGTGTCCCAAGCCAAGCAAGTTTAGTACCAGTGCCGGTTTGCACCATGCAGAAAGAAGTAGCACAGGTGGAAAAGCAAGAGATGCCAGTGATGTCAGAATTGGATGATGCTTTTGGTGCGGGTCGCATTCTCCTGCATGCTCCTACACGACTCTGAAGATCTACATCGTGCCTGCTTGAACATGGTTTGGACTTCCAGGGGAGCAAGATCTGTTGAATCGACTGTTGAGGCACTTTGCCCGGGCTCCGCTACCCACACCAACGCAAAACCTCGGAGTTGTGTGCGGCTTTTGATTTAGCACCTCTCTGCAGGCTTTTCAGTGGCACCCCCCGGTGATTTCAAAGCCTTGTGGTCGTTTGGTCACGCGTCGTCCTGCGAATTTGCACTTGTCATGTTTGAACAGTGGCAGGTGGGACATCCGTGAAGGGGTCCAACATTTGGCAGACTTGCTATGACAGTCATGAATCATGATGAGTCATAAGTCATGACCCTGTTTAGTTTGTTTTCAAGTTGCAATCTTTGTGCACTTGGAATGATTTGTGAAATGAATGCCGGAAGGATTGTTGTACCTATATCTACATATGCAATATACTTACTCTCTTGGCCATTACTTTTTATACTCTTTCGTGTCATTCTCTGTGTTCAGGATATATAGAGTGACAAGACCGGGAATAATGTGGAATGATGGCGAGTCTGGCACCGCAGCACCTACAATTTCAGGCAGTGTGATGATTCCGATTTACGGATTTGGAGGAGTTTTGGAAGAGAACAGACTTGATTTGCAGACGTCGAGAAAATGAGATATAAAAAGATATTAGAAAAAACACGAAAAAGATGCCGGTTCTGCAATACTGCCTTGTCAAGACGGCAAAGGGCAACAAGCCAAATTAACCCGGTTTAAATACCAAAGATCAATTTGCCTGCCCAAATAGCTAAGCAAGTTGTCACTCCCTGA
This sequence comes from Breviolum minutum Mf 1.05b.01, assembly GCA_000507305.1. NCBI lineage: Eukaryota > Dinophyceae > Suessiales > Symbiodiniaceae > Breviolum > Breviolum minutum. Next base: position 43,644 of record DF242470.1, read on the forward strand.
GAGCTTCAGTTTCCTGTCCTGGAGTAGGCGTTTCAGCAATGGCAGCTCAAAGACTGACGTGAACAACTCACACCTCACAATGCCTTAACTCTAGCCCGGTCGTGCCACATGGCTACGCACTCGAGCTCAACCTGCCTGGCTGTTTATTGCACAGGCAGGTTGAGCTCGAGTGTGTTGACGTGGTACGACTGGTCGGAGCCAAGGCTTTGCGAGTTGTTCGACGTTGTTCGCATCAGTCTGCAGCTGTGCCATCGCTGAAATGCCTATTGGACAAAACAACTGGCTCACGGGGATTGATTACTTTGCTGGCTTTGCAGGTATATTGGTTGCTGGTTTGCCGGAGGTGGCCCCAGGTGAAGTCGATGACTTCACCGGAGGCATCCCACTTCCTGGCCCTGGGCTGCCACCGGGTGATGGGCTAGTTGCTTGATGTCGATGAATCTTGTCATGGTGGTGCAGAACTGGCTTGGCAGCCCAGGGCCAGGAAGTGTGGGATGAAGACCCATCCGGCAGACCAGAGAAGAAAGAGAGACCTCAGCAGAATCAAACAACAAAAAAAAGAAACAAAAGATCAACTCATATTTCAGTACTGTGCGGAATTTCAAATCCGACTGTTTTCTTCCAAAGCTGTGGGATCGCGGTGTTTCAGCTGTGGCAGAGCCACCGCACAGTCGGCCAAACCGTCCAAACCGTTTGCTTCTACATGAGGTTCGAATCTCAGGACATAACCTACAGTGACCTGCAGTAACTTGTTGAAGATTAAGATCGCCTGTGATTCAACTTGCCATGGTATTTCAGAGATATTTCCTGAGTGAACATGGACATTTTTTGTTCCCGATGTTGCCGTCTTTTGTGATTCTAGTTGACCAAGCTTGGGAAAATTTCAGATCAGTGCGTAATTCCTATGAATGAATCCATTACTTGGCATGGTTGACCAGGTGCTCCATTGGTGTTGATGTCCGAGGCTCTTCAGGCGTGGGAAGTGTAAAGGGCAGGGCTCCAAACAGACAAGTCTTCTCGGAAAGGGTTTCACAATGTTTCACACGTTTTAAATCGTTTTAACCTCCTTGAGGTCCCAGTTGAGGTCCATGTGAGCAGTTTGAAGATGTTTGAAGTTGTGCCTACATCCAGCTTTTCAACATTTTTCAACCTTCGCAGCCTGGAGCTTCTGTTGCATCAAACCTTGCCACCAAATCTTGGAAGAACAATCCGGTCATCGTCAGGAGGTCAGACATATCAAAAGTCAAAACCAACATTTCGAGGTATGCAGCAATGTGTTAACATTAGCATTTTTTAATTGAACCAGCATTCTATTCTCTGGAGCACTTGCCCCGCCATGGAACAAAAAAAACAAGGAGGATATGAGAATGCTGCATGCGTGGAGTCCCACTACTCCACCGATGATCCCATTGCACTCGTGAGTTACATGCAAGAAGCCAACATTCGGCTCGTCAGGGCTGAGTATGTTTGGAAACTACATGATGCAAAGAAACTACTTCCCAGGAGGCAGGAAGCAGAAAGTGAAGGCTTTGATGGCCCAAGTGGGTGGCAAAGCGCAATGGTGAGTCTGGAGGAGATGGAAAAGTGGGCTAGAGGAGAGGTTCAGGCTTTGTTTTGCTCAATTTCCCACTGCTGGGAATCAAGAGAGCATCCAGACCCTTGCGGCCACCAGTTGGAACTTATTGCCAAAGGCACTTCGTGGTATGCAAAGGCTTATGATGCGCCTGTCTGGCTTTTCATCGACTACACCTCTCTCTTCCAGTACAAGCGGAACTCCAATGAAGAGGTCTACTTCAGGAGTGGCATGGGTCACATGCACCTCCTTTACTGTCATGAACACACCTTGACGCTGGGGGTCCAGAGCCTGACGTCTGATGACTTGTGGAAACAGCTTGGAAGAACCGGCCACAAAGTCTTGATTTATCATGAGCCCAGCAATGGCATGAAGGAGGTGACCCTGGATGAGCTGACGAAGAATTTGGTTCCATATCTTCTGCGAGGTTGGTGCATCTCGGAGCTCGAATGGTCGAGCGCCCGTAGCGACAGCACCAGCCATCAGCGGATTGATGATGCAGACGCAACAGAACTTAAAGGCAAGATGCCTTTGTTACCTGCAGAGTTTCAGACGCATATGCAATCGCTGCAGTTTACCCATCGGCCGGATCAGACAGCAGTTGTTCGCCTTCAAGAAGCCGTCTTCATGGAGAAGGTCACCAGACGCAAAAGTGCAAGCTTCGCCAATGTAGATGATGAGGGACTTCGCGTACTGCTCCACTCGTTGCCCTGCTACACTCACTTGGAGGCTTTTAAGCTATCCCATTTCAGGTGTGACAATGCCACTTTGTTCCAACTTTGTGAATGGTTCAAAGAATGCTTGAGAAACAATTCTTTGAAGGAACTGGTCGTTGAATTCTCAAAGCCGCAGTCCGAAGAGGACAGCAAGCAATTTCCGGCTCAGGCAAACATCATTTTGAAAGCCATTGCAGAAGCCCTGCCCCAGAACTCAAGTTTGAGACGCTTTCACTTGAATTTGAAATTGTTTCCCCAGTTGTATGGCTTGCAAGCCTTGGCAGAGGCCATGACCAAAAATACCACGCTGCTCGACTTAGATGTGATAGGAGAGTTTCTTTGGAAATTTCTGAAGGATGATCATGGGCTTGATCGATCCACCTTGATCTCTGACGGACACATCTCCGAGGCCTGGGAGTCGGTCTTGACTCATGAGAAAAAGTGCAATCAGGAGAGCAGGTGGATCCAGGCCCTGCTGGAGATCGAAACAGCTGCAAGAAGCAACAAATCGAAGCTGCAATCGAATTCCGGCGAAAAAGTCCGATCCGTCCGGCCACCTGTGAAGTCGACGGTTTTGGCAGAGATACTGAATCAAAACTCCTCCACTTTGAAACTGGCAGGAAAGGGGCTGGGAGATGCTGGTGCCAAAGAATTGGCAGAGGTTATCAAGGTGAACAAGACACTGAAAAGGATTGATTTGACCTACAATCAGATTGGTAATGCTGGCGCCCAGGCACTTGCAGAGGCAATCAAAGGGAACAAGACACTGAAGAGGATTGACTTGACCTACAACAAGATTTCAGATGCTGGTGCCCTTGCACTGGCAGAGGCCATCCAAGTAAACAACACAGTGACAGAGATGATTGTGGATCGGAATTCGATCGGCGATGATGGTGCCCGATCACTGGCCCAAGCCATTCAGACAAACCATGTGATGTCAGCACTCCATTTGGATCGCAACAACATCGGTGATGCTGGTGCGCAAGCATTAGCAGAGGCTGTCCGCGTGAACCAGACATTGACAGCACTGTTTTTGAGTCGCAACAACATAGGTGATGCTGGCGCGCAAGCATTGGCAGAGGCTGTCCGTGTGAGCCAGACATTGACAATGCTCCGCTTGGACAACAACAACATCGCTGATGCTGGTGCTCAGGCACTTGCAGAGGCCCTAAGGGCGAACAAGACAGCGACAGTGGTCACTTTGGCTGCCAACAACATCGGTGACACTGGTGCACAGGCATTTGCAGAGACAGTGAAAGTGAACAAGACACTGACAGGGATCAACATGGGCAACAACTTAATCAGTGCTACCGGTGCGGAGGCACTGGCAGAAGCTATTCGCGTGAACGAGACAGTGGTAGTGATCAATCTGAAGGGCAACAGTATCGGCGATGCTGGTGCGCAAGCATTGGCAGAGGCTGTCCGTGTGAGCCAAACTTTGACAGCGCTACACTTGGGCAGCAACAGCATCGGTAATGCTGGTGTGCAGGCACTTGCAGAGGCCCTCAAAGTCAACAACACAGTGATAGAGATCACCTTGGCAAAAAATTCAATCAGTGACAGTGGTGTGCAAGCACTGGCAGAGGCTGTCCGTGTGAACCAGACATTGACAACGCTCCACTTGGACCGCAACAACTTTGGTGATGCTGGTGCCAAGGCACTTGCAGAAGCCATTTCGGTGAACAAGTTGGTGACAGAGATTTGTTTTGCTCAAAACCAAATCAGTGATGCAGAGTCTAACGCACTGGCAGAGGCCATTCAGGTGAACTTCACCAGATGTTGACAGTGTAGGGATGATAGAGCTTTGAGCTTGGCAATTTTCACCATTTTTCCATGGACGACTGAGAACCCCTCATCTTCACGGAGAATGTAAAGTCAGGAGCGACAAAAGAACATGCTTTGCCAGGCGGCAATTTGTCAATGCATCCTAAGCTTTGCCATCTTCCTTAGATTTTTCTTTTGGTTTTACATAATTGCTTTATATTGCTTTCTGTGTTTCTTCATGTTTCTCCACAGCAGGTCTGTGCAACACCTCGCTTCATTTATCTCCTGATTTGAGGGCGTAGGAGCTCGTTGCCTGAGACGGGCTGAAGAGTGAAAGGAAGGGCATCATGGCCCATGGCAAGCTTGCCAACTTCAATCATACTAGATACATAGTACATGTAAGAAAACGGGGCCGCAGAGTAGAAATTTGTGAGAAAAAACTGATGACCACAATGTTGTTGATCAATTATGGTCAAAAGGAATTTCAGATAATGCAAGGCACCACAAGTGAGTTGCGATACATTGCCATGATCCTCAGAGCCTTTCCTCTTCTCTTGGCCAGTGTTTCCCTGTTCCAACAATGATTCTCACATTCTATGTGGAAGCAACCAATCCCATGAAAGGTTCCATTCAGAGCGAAAGGTTCCATTCAGAGCAAGCTGTTTCCGATGTTGATGTTGTTGAACCATGTCGGAGCAAACCAAAGTCGGATACTGTACATGGTGATAACAACAGCCGAAGAGCAAGTTGGATTCAAAGTTCAAGCTGTTTACAACAAGTGACACGGCCGGAAATTCACTGCAGCGGTTTTTGTCTTTGGCTGGATTTCCCAGAATGCTTGATGAAAGTGTAGCGAATAGTACTGTATGCATTTATTCTTTGTGCATTTGGATGTTTGTTCGTGGGGACATCTGGAGATTTCTTGAAAGTTCAGTGGATTAGTAACTATGGATCAATATTTTTACAAAAAGGTAGTGTTAGGGCGGTCTTTGGACAAAGCCCTGATTATTAGAACATTTTGTGGTGTGCTCCTGTTGTTGCTTGCGGTTGGCAAATTTCTTGATGTGAAGCAATCGGGGCAACGTTTTTTTTGGGCGAAGTGGCCAGTCTTTGTTGATTTGTTTTTGTTCGTTTTTGTTTGATTTGTAGGACTTCTTGATTTCAGATGTGGAGCAGCGTAGAGCCTTTTGCGAACCTGGTCCTGGAAGAGTCATCAACGTTGCTGGTTTGACCTCCCTGCCTGTAGTATTTTGTAGTTTCAATTCTTGCATCTGGAGTTAACATGATTGAATGGTTTAAGTTGCCTTGATATAGGGAGGGCAAGACTATACAAATTGATATGATATCTGATATGATTCGATCATGTTTATTTATTCCTTTAACCGCTTGCTTCGAACAAGGGAAGGTAGTAAAGGACTGTGTATATCCATTGCTGCTCAGAAGGAGTCCAGGATCCAAAGTTGAGCCTGGTCACCTGTGACGTCGGAAGAGTTTTAATGAGTTCAATGAGATGCTGAAACGGATCCTACCTCTCAGATCAATTTCAATTCAAAGTGCAAATCTCTTAATCTTCATACCCTGTATATACATAAAGAGCATATACGTCACTGATACATCACTGTACTGCATAGTACATTCGCATCAATACTCTGTTTATATTTGTTTGCAATGCTATAAGATATTAAGACACAATACAACACCATACATCACTAGACTATAATGCGATTTCCAACGATATATAGTATAAGTATAATTATCTCACAAACGTAGTGATGTATATAGTGATAGTATGTTATAGTTGTAGTATGTTGTAGTTATGCATTTGCATAGTGTTTGTTTCTCAAAGTATATTCACATATCATTGTGGAATACATTTGCATGAACTCTGCCATGGCGAACAATGATGGAAGACGTGCAGATGATGGATACTCGGTCCGAAGATGGTTGGAAGTTGTGTCTCGGCTGCTCGAGTCCGAACTACATATATATGTATATGTAATGATCAATTTTATAAATGTATATAATATGAACTGTTATAAGTATATGTATGATTCCATACTAAATATAACCATCCTGGCATACATATGACATAGGATATGTTTTTCTTTTCGTGCAGAGAAATATAGCTGATGCCTAGAATATCGGGACCCGCGGGGTCAAACAACATGTGCAAGGAATATTGAATGTTGCAGATTGCTTTTGTCATTTTTGATAAGTAATGAAGCACAAGGAAACTGACTGAAAAGCCTGCATTTCCCCTAATCTCCGCCTTTTTTCCTTTCCCGCACTGTTGCCGCTTAGCACTCAAGCATCTTCCAGAATTGAGCGATATTCCACGTTTTGTTTTCGATATTGTATGTATAGATACTGTATCTATAGGTTTTTGTTGTCAATTTATGCACTCTTAAATATGTTTTTGATATTTGTTTCCCCCAACTCCATATTCTACGTATTCAAACATGCTCATACAGTCACACATCAATAAATACACGAAATTGCACCATACAAAGACTGTGTAATACACTATGGCATGATATATGTCAATCTTATATAGACATTGTGACGGTAGCACACTCTCAGAGATAGGTCAAATAGGTGGGAGAAAGAGATACCTAATTTGACCGTGGAACTGGCAGTATTTGACAGTGCAGCAAGCCGTGTCCTCGTAATTTCTTTAAAAGGCTGTGAAAAATTATGAAAACAGTTTGCTGTGAAATGTTCTGAGGAGAGTCAAGAGGAAAGCCTTTGCAGTTCATGCCGACAGTGGCAAAGCTGGCTGCGGATCTCTACGGAGCCGTGTACGCTGAACAGCTGTTGCCCAGATTATATGAGTTCTTGTGTGCTTTTTCCGTTTGTTTTTCATTAGGTAGACGATGTACTATACTGTAATCTAATGTTGCACATGGCTTTTACAATGTTTTTGACTGTTCATTCACAGAGCGGTTCCAGAATTTTCTCTGCACTGCAAGGTTGGCTTCGTACAAAGACTGGCAAAGCGCTGCAGATGGCTTTGATTGTCCTCCATTTGTTTGCATGGTTCCCTATAGTCCTTTGATTGCAACTCTGGTCCTCCAGCATCCTGAAGCAATCTAAAGCATGGAGCAGTGAGCTAGCTTGGGTTATGTTTCATTCAATGCTTCAGATGTAGACAACAAAAAATGCTGATGTGAGGAAGGGATGCTAGGTACATATACATAAATATATCCACACACATGGCCTGGAAAACTTGGCCCATGTCATCGAAAGACAAGAACCAACCTCTTTGTTATGTTCTGCACTCCTGAAATACTTTGTCTTCAAAGTATTTCAACGCCAAGATTGTTGAGCTGACCTGGTGGATTCGGTGGATTGCCTGCTTTCTATCTGTCGTTCTGCTTTCCGTTTGGATCGCTCTATGCTTTACACGTCGACAAGGCGTGGAAGGAAAGTGTAGGTGACACAAGTATTGACAGAGCGAAGTTCCTGAAATACCAAGGCCTGCACTTTCTTGGACTTGAAATATGCTATTGCTATCTTATAGACATGCACCGCCATAGACATGTAGACATTGCACCTTTGGCATCAAGCACTTTCATTAGGCTCGGATACTTTGACTTCAAACGTTGTCTTCAGCTTCGGGATTTTCATTAGCCAGTGTTTGCTGACTGAGCATCGACACGTATCTCGGCTATGATGCTGATTTGGATAACTGCAGATGAGTTGCAGATAGGAACATATCATGTTTTGATCTGTTTTGTATCCTGTTCTACTTCGGAACGATTCGGAACGTGTATGATTACTTCTGTATGGATGATATGTTATAGAATTATACACAGCATGATCACCTTGCTTCGTGCATCTTACCTTCGACTCGCTTTCGACCCTGCAACAGCATTGATTCATATAGACTCTCAGCCTGGCAATTTCTTTGGGGGAGCACAACGCCAAGAAAAACCATACGACCTTTGCTCTAGTTAGTTTTCATACGTTTTCCGTGGTAGCTATATACAGTGTTTCATCGTGTGCACAGTTCTTTGTAGTTTATAGTACTATAGCGCTCGTAGATGCCTAGCACACAATGTTCGAAACTTTGATAGTGGGCAGACAGAACGTCCAAAACTTCAATGAGCAGGCGGGGCAAGATTCCTTGTAGACAGATAGAATCTTTAGAGATAGAATATGATAGAAATGGATGGAATATTCCGCAATCAATCACAACTATTGGCCAATTTGATGCATGAAAGCGCAAATTGAGCCTGTGAGATTGCTGGAAAACCATCTCATATGAATATTCATAATATTCTATCTGCATACGATGTTTTATCGGCAGATTTTTTGCGAATCTTCGAACTATTTTTCAGGTCTCCCAGATTTCGGTCCGAAAGATGTACAGCAAGTGCTCAGCAATCTACTATCATATTTGTCTTTGAGTGGTGCATTGAATCTGTGGTTTTGTATTAGTTGTCTAGAAAGCGGATGCGTGAGGGCTTTTGGAGTTTCAATGGTGCTGTTTCAGGTGCGAGAGGTACTTCTCTCTGCTCATCAGGATTCCATTATACAATTGTTTGTCGATTATCGATGATTCAGGACGGCTATGAACATGGCCTGATGCAGCTCTTTGTTGTTTTGTGCCACTGCAACATCCACCCGGCAGCATTGTTCATCGGATTGGCTGCTTGGAGAGATTACTGTAAGCCTGTGATTAAGCGTATGTTTTGTAGTGAGTGTTTTGTGATGTCTGTGTTTGTGTTTTGCCAAGACTTGGTGAATGGACTGAACACGTGTCTTGCAGCAACACATGCCATATCAATCAATATCACAAATCAAAACACATCGTTTGTTGAGTTGCTTGCTCCCAAAGCCGATCAGGTCCTCTCGCTGATGCAGTTTCTTTTGCATGCTTTGCGCAGTCTCATTTGGAATCCTAGCACCTGGGCCTCATCGTTGTCACAAGATTGGTGTTGTCAGGCATCACTCACCGCAACTGTTTCTGGAGGCAGATTTTATGTTTTTTTTCCCCTGGATGATAACTGCTCAATGTGAAGCCTTTAGAGAGTTGGCTGAGTCATAGGCCAAGTCTCTGAATCAATCGAAGAAGCAGACTTAACGAATGTGGCTGTCCGATGTAATCGATGCGATTGGTCCTTGTCGAACTAATGCTCCGGCTGACTACTGCTGTTGAGGTGGTTCGCCAACCTCAAGTCTCCTCTTGATATCAGAGGGTCTCAACCAGGTGCGATGAGTAAATCATATTAAATGCTTTCGGCTCTGACTTCTTGGGATTCCAGTTGCAAATGACTTTACTCTCAGTGTCCCCTTTGCTGGTTTCTTTTGTTGGCAAACACAATGCCATTTGACCTTGGGGCTACATTTCTATTTTCTGACATTTTTGCTTTAGTGTTTGCTTCTGTTTGAAAATGCATTGTGAGAAGGAAACAAATTTTGCACTTACTCATATTCAAGTCCTGTGGAATCCCAATAACTGCAGAGTACGCTACTTGAGTGACACTCTTGATAAACCGTGGCAAACAGAGCACCAGCTGTGCTGTAGACTTTGGAATGGATCTGTTTCGGAAGTGTAGCATGGCACGGAGTCGATTTCAATCGATTTCACAATGATCCCAGCACAATTGCCGATTTCATCATGACAATTGCCATAGGTCTTGATTGTCTTAATCTTTTTGGCTTTCTCCTATGATTTTGCCCATCGTGTCAACAACGTTCTGGCCGGCAAAACTCTCCGAGGCAGGATGGCCTGCCTTAATCTTAAGGACACACATTCGCATCATTCGCAGGACGTGATCATACACTCAGGAAGAGACTGAGCCGGCAGCATTGTGCCACAAAGAATTTTCCAGGACATAGAAACAATATTACAGACAGCCAAATCAATTGGTAGAAGTGACATTGGTCCGTGACGAGGATTGATTGGCAGTATTTGGTATTCCAGCAATTGACACATGATTTTCCTCCGTTAACGCAGGTGATCATATGTTCGACAGCCCCAAAAAATGCAGAAGCCGCCGATGGTGCTGGAGCCTTTGCTTCTGCCGCATGTCCAAGCTTTGCAACACAGTGATGTCAGTGATGTCTTAATAAAGCAGAAATTAGATTGATGCTGAATTCGTATGAACTGTTTGATCATCCGGACGTTTGTTGAGTGCGAAGAAACCAGCAGATCATGAGATTTAGTGCCTCAATCATTCCCAGGTGCTTGGATCTATTGGGCAGCGATAGTGCAATTTCTCAGCAATGTCAGTCAGGATCATTCCATTGCTGGATCGTACGACATAGGAAATCACTTACCCATCAGTTGCTTGGCTGGCCTGGCCTTGTTTGCGATCACAATGAAGCCACAGGATGGTAGAAGGACTGTGGATGGCAGCATGAAGTTTTTATGAGATGGCATTTGTCCTGCATTTTTTGGCCAGTGAAACCCATCTCGAATACATCCACAATAACTTATAAACTTGCCATAATAAAAAGATCTGATCAATGTGTCGCGTTTGGCTTTTTTGCCTTGGCAATTTCTTTACGCTGTCTAAGTTATTCATCATATCGTAAGACGTTCTGGTGAATTCATCATGAATGGCTGATTGCCACTTAGTTTGCGTTTCTTCAATTTGCCGCATCATCCGTTTCCAGCAGTCTCTCTGGAAATTCTATTCATTGTAATTGTCAATTGTAGTATTATAACTACTTGTAGTATTTTCAACGTTTTTCAATACTGGTTTAGGTTTTGTACTTGGAATGCATTGCTTGTTTGAGCGTCGCGTCGTTCTGCTTCCGAGGTTCCATGATCTTCGGTTTTTGTTCTCTCACCTTAATGCCTTGTGCAGCGCGAACAAATTGCCCAAGGTGGCAGGCACGATGGACACTGTGTCAATCTTTGTATATCTTTTGGAATTGTCAAGTTGCGACTTCCCTCAGACATCAAGACCTGGACAAACTTGACACTTTCAATCAGTTTCACAATCATTGGATCATATTGGATCATATTGGATCATAAGTATCACAATTGTATGGATGGCTATTGGGTCATAGAGTCGGATTGGCATGATGTCCCACATTCAAAGCTTTTCACACCTTGCAGGCTGATGTAATCATGGCAACTTGCAGCATTCCAGCTTTGCTGATCCTCCTTGAAGCACTCTTCATAAGCACCTCACCGTCCTTAATCAAGCGAAAGATGACCAATTTTCAAAACGTTTTTCCATGCTTTCCTTTATATAGATCTTTAATGATCTTTATATACTTGTCATTTCTTTGCTTGGAGGGCTCCTTTCCTGGCCCCTTTCCACTTTGCAAGGAATTTCATGACTGGTCCATGTTGCTTATCTATTTGCTGATTGGTACTAGTGTGAAAGTTGATTTTTTCAGGTTTGTGTGAAATCCTCGCTCGTAGAGTAGTCCCGCAAATGTCCCGCGGTTGTGCCGAAGACTCTGCTTTGAGGCAAGCCTTAGTTGCGGACTCTCTCCTAGCTGGGTGTAGAAATCTTGCAGAATAGTACTCGTGTTGCAACTCCATCTGAGTATACCGAGACGTCCAACGGATTCGAATGAAGACCTTCAGGGTTGTATCCATGGACCCCTTGTGTTACTTTGTAAAATCTTGTAGCTTGCAGTTCCATGGATTCTGAGGTAAACATTTCTGTCATTTACACAACACAACTGGCGAGTTGCTGGAGTTAATTCCCCACGTGGTCTCCAGTGGCCTTTGTGCAGCTGTTGTCACACAGCTGCAACAAAGTCTACCATCGCTGTTCCTAAATTGTCAGCGTGCAAGTAGCACAGCCACACAGAAGTTGCTGCCTTGAAACAGGTCCTAAATGCAAAAGAAAAGAAAAATAATGAAACATATAGAAAATGGAAACGCTATGAAACGATTGAAAGGATTAGACAGGTGTTTCTCCACCAATTAGGCTTCGCTGTTGACACTCGACTGTTGAAGGTTGTGCCTCAAACCTTGCTCCAAGCAGGCTGACCGGGCTCTTGCTGACTCGGGCGATGAAGTGATGATAGGTTTTGAAATGAGCATCATTTGAGACGTGTCTTTGACTCCCTCTGGACGCCGTTGGTCAATCTTTTTCCGGATCCAAATTTAACTAGATCCTTTCACAAGCTTTCAATGAGCAATTTCAACTGAGATCAACTGCGTAGTTTCTAACCATCAAGTATTCATGTCGAATCATGCCTATGGGCCTATGGGCCTATGACTCAAAACTCATGGCCTCTAATATAGCCGACTTGCTCAGTGACCGAAGTCATTTTCCACCATGTTCCACCATTCCAGGCTGCAAACCTATCGTTTTGCTGACGTGTTTGGTGCTTCTCACGGTGGTTTTGATCTTGCTCTTCCTGACACATGGGGAGCGTTTCGTCAGGCATAAGTTGTCTTCCATTAGTGCATTGTACTATTAATATTATATAATTATATCAGTTTTATCATATGATATATTATATAGTTATTATATTATATTATATGCGTTTCAATAGATGTTCAATGATTTTCCACACTTACGGAGTCGCTACAGTGCTTTTGCGATGTCTCGAGCCTTAAGCCCTTTCGTCCGAAGCTTTCCTCAAAGGTTGATCGGACTCAATCTGCTCAATTGGGTCCCAGGTGCCCTTCTTTGCATGGGCAGTGGTCGATCTCAGGGGCTTCTCCTTCGAACCCCCTGGCCTGTGCTATTCTGGTTTGGATCATTGTCCTCTCGCAACTGGAGGCTTCAAGTGTGAATGAAGGAAGTGCCTTGTTTTCACGAATTGTATCATTGATTTATATGATAATTCAAGTATTCCCGCAGGTTGTTGTCTGTCTGGTACTGGATCGTATCATAACAAATGTTTGGGCACTCAGTATTGACAGAGATCAAACATGATCGAAGATGCAGCAGATGCCTGTCCCAGCATGTCGCGTCCAGCTATTGTGCATTTGGTGCTTGATTACACTTGATTGGGCAACATCCAAGAGTCCAAGACCTTTGTATGAAGCTAAAGCCAGATTAGTTTTGATCCGGTCATCCCAGCATTTGATTTGACGAGAATTTCACTGTTTAATGATTTTGAATGCACTGTATTTATGATGTATTTAGTGCATCAACTGATATTAAAAAACCTTGTCTGCCATACAAGGTGAAGAACAAGGTGGTGAAGGTGTCGAAGACGCCATCGAGATGCCAAGCTTGGAAGCAGCTGCATCTGCTGCATCTCTTCAGACATCTCCAACGTCTCCTGTTTCTGCGCTTTCTATGGTTTCTGCTGCTGCTACACAGAACTTCGCTGGGGAAGCAGAGCCAGAGCAATCAGATGCAGACAAAGGAGAATCTTCTGATAAACCTGAGCCTTGGAACCAAGTAGCGTTGGAAAGCTTTGAACGTCACCGTGTTTCGAAGTGCACTTAAACTTCAGAGTTTTTCTGCTCTGACTTCTTTCATCTTCTGAATCCAGGACATATCAATTGAATTCAATTGAACTCATGAGGATGGCAATTGAAAAGGATTCAATGATTTAATTTAATCATTCTGGGATGACATTGTTTGCTTTTGAGTCAGACGAGGTCCAACCTTTGGCCGTCTCAGTAGTGCGCCATGCCGAACGCGGGGATTGTCACGAGGCAGGGATCAATCTTGATCTGGACATATTA
>DF242471.1:2913-40696 GCA_000507305.1 Breviolum minutum Mf 1.05b.01
TTTGGTTGTTGCAGACATAGCGTCTTTAACACCTCTGTTCAGCTGACTGAAGGGCGCTCCGCCCGGGACCAACCCAAGCAGCTTCCAGCAAAAAAAAAGCGGTCCTGTGGTCTCGGACGGAAGATTTGGTGGGTTTGTGCCAACTACTAGCTTTGTTAGTACGGTTGGAGACTTGGTCCACCTGACAGGGACCATTTTGGTTTAGGTCCAGAACTCTTCTGGTCGCATTTGACACCTTTCAACAGGCCAGAGTTGCACAAACTGGCACTCAAACACAGAAGGAAAAAGTGACTGCTGCTTCTGCTGCTTTGGGTGCTGTCTGAGGGTACGTTTCCGAGGACTTTTCTCGACTTGCTGACATCTATGTATCTATCTATCCATCTATTTTTCTACCTATCTATCTATCTATCTATCCATCCATCCATCCATCTATCTATCTATCTATCTTTCTATCTATCTATCTATCTATCTATCTATCTATTGACCTATCTATCTGACTATCTATCTATCAATCTATCTATCTCTTTCTCTGTCTGTCTATCTATCTATCTATCTGTCTATCTATCTATCTATCTATCTATCTTGTGAATTTATCTAGCTATTTATCTCTCTCTAAGCTTGACATGTATCCATTTGATTTGTGCCATAGCGTTGTGCCATTTTTCCACATCCCAACTTCCGAACATTGTGTGCTTCGTGCATTTTTACTTGAAAATGTGCTTCGCGCCACAGTGGTGTGTTATTTTTACATCCCAGCTTCCAAGAGTGGTCCGAACACGGTGTGTTTTGTACATTTGACTTGAAGATGTGCTTCGCGCGACAGCGGCTAGTATTTTCTTTCTTCCATCTTGCTTCTTCTGAGTCTTTGTCATTCTCTGTTGTTTTCTTCTGTTTTCTGCTTTTGATCTTTTGCATATTATCGGAAATTTGACTTCAATCTTCCTTCGATCATTTGGATACTATTTGCAATTCCTTCTTGTGCTTGGTACAAGTATTTAGATGTCAATGTCCAACATTTGAAAGACATAAATCAACATTCCACCAGCCACAACGAACCTTGCGTTTAATCTTGACCTTTTGATCTATCATGCCCGGACTTTGGTGTGAAATCAAATCGTTGTTTTGTTGCTGTCGTTTTGTAATTCCCGATTCATTCCTTTCTTTTGGAGAAACCGGTGCCAATGTGTTTTTCAAATTTGATTTCCTGAACCCAATAGTGGGGATGTCCAGTGGTTTTTGTGCAACAGAGATGATAAGTGATGAAACGCCCCCTAAGACATCATGCACTGCAGTCTAACTAGCACGCCACTGTCCAGATGTCCGCATTTTGCTTGTGCAAATTCTTTGATTAGCAAACTTACATGCGAAACGTTGTCATGAATCCAAAAGCACGCAGTTCGCAGATTTCAAAGGGGGGTGACACCAAACACTTTTGTTTTGTTCTTAATATGTTTAGATTGTTTTCTGAACTTTGCCTTGAAACGGCGCATGCACACGTTCGATATTGCATCCCCAAAGTTATTTGGTTATAGTATATTTTCAAGTGCTCCTCTGCCTTCGGGGTTATGATTGTGAATCGATGTGCGGTAGCGGAAACCCCAGCGGCGGGAGTGGTTGATGCAATAGTTCTGAAGATTAAAGGTTTCCAATGAAACGTTGAAGTGTTCAATTGTAAACAGCTGATTTTGATTCCAAGTTTGAAGTTGTAGCCAACCCTCCTCAAAAGCTCCTTTCTGCTCGTGCACTGGGGGTTTTTAATTGATTATTTTTGCGTTCTTTTGCCAAAACAGATTATGGCTTGTGAGAAGTGACTGTGGGATACCAAAAACTGCTCAGGACCTGAGATGGCAGCTTTCATCCTTGCTGGGTGATGCGGAAGAGGTGGGGTGTTCAAAGTACCTTAATTTTCAGTGGGATTGAGGTTCTAGTCACGCTTCTTTACATTTTTTGTGCGTAGACAAAACTTGCCAGCTGATTGAATGACTGGTTGCACTTAAGCATCATGCTCTTTACTGTTAAATTGAATGACGCACCAACCATTGCGTTATGTTGTTCTTGTAGCCATGAAGCATAAGATGAAACATGTGTTCAGGTTGAAGTTCTAAAGCATTTATCTTGCGAAGAGCTGGAAGAGCTTTTTGCTGAGCTCGGAGAGGACAAGTTATGGCGTTATGGCAAGGTCAAGTGTTTTGGAACTGGGCTAGGAAGCTATTGTAGAAATTGTTTATTCGAAAACGCATTTAATGCTGGTTCGGCGCGTGAGCAGCATGAGATGTGCCAAGGGTTTGTTGCATGTGCGACTCGTGTGAACATGACTTCACAGAAGGAGCCAATGTCCAATGTGCTGTGCAAATGGCTTTGAACTGAGATCGAACAGATGGGTTTGGGTTTGAATCAAATATTTGAGACATTCCACAATATGAATGAGACCTTCTACTTTGTTAGGGGACCATCTTTGTCCAGCAAGTAAGGTGGACAAAATATGCAACATTTGAGTTTCAAGGCTTGATTTGTCGCGTGAACCCGACAATGCACAGGATGCATCGGAAATTGTAGACTGTACCATTGGGTCCAGCCACTGCTTCCAGATTCTCCTGAAAATTAAGATGCATCATATCTTTTCTTTTGGTTTCATAGCTCGACTCTTTTTACATCTTTGCATTGTGCCTTTGCCTTCAATGGATTTCCCAGGCCAAAACTGCAGACACCAGTGCTGGCAGAACCAATGCAACTTGACAGAATTTTGTGAAGAGAGGCCTTGATGAACCTGCATGTCAAGCCAAGCTTGCAACGAACCTGTGGCTACTGAAGCAGCTTTTGTCCTTTCCTAAAAGTGTAAGCGACCTGAAATGGATGTGTTCAAACATAATCCAGTGACTCTATACCCGACGAATGATGGCCTCAGAGACTTTCTTAGGCAATTGCCTAGAATGCCTAGTCAGAAAAAAGGGGATTGTTTATCATTTTCAAAAACATATGTCATTTTAGGTTGTTTCATTTCACTCTCAAAATCCAAGCAAGAGCTCAAAGCGAATCTAGTTGCCCCAGCGATGCACTTCTGAAAAGGTGCGGCCCCAATGAGTATCTCAATGTTTGCGCATGGTGCCAGAGGCTCAGCAATATGCTCCGTGTGTGTATCAGTAGTACCATGAAGGTTCAATCAGATGTACAACTATGCCTGCTGATTTGCTTCACGTGGATAACACAAGCGAAATTGTGGTTGTACAAGAGATAACAACGAACAGTCCACTCCTTTGACTGTTAGATTTTCAATCTTTTGGTCTACTTAGTCCACTTCAGCTTCGCTAAACTTCGAAAATTACAGATTGCAATGTCGTTCTGTGTGAATGCAAAGCCACTCTGCAGCTTGGTCATTTAAGGTGGTATGTCACGTGTGTTGCCGTATGATTCTCAAGTGTGCCACCAGGGACCAGGAATGCTGCAATGACTTGGACCAGGAGCAGATTCCTTTTGAGCAGACTTGACTACAGCACCGACCAATTGCACAAGCTCTTGACACAGGGTTTTCGAACGGAAGTCAATTTTTGGTTAAAAACTCTTTTCTTCATCCTTTTTGAATTGACTTGAAACAAGGATTTCAATCTTTGAATGATTTCCGGATTAATGTTCTGCCTGCTCACCTACAAGGTTTGATCTTCGAACCAACTTTGTGTTTGGGCCTTTAACATTGAGATTTTGCCAGAAGACCGTGACTGGGAGACAAAGTCTGCATATCTTAGACCAGAAGGTAAAACAGAGAAGGAAATCGTAGGATTGTGAAGCAAACAATCTGTCTTGTATTGGTTTCCCTCCAATGTGCAAGAAGCTGCCCGGAACCATTCTTGCAACCTGAAAGGACTCATATGTAAATTCCCTCCTTCCTCTATCTGCTTCCATGTGCCAGTGCGAAACCATTGCTTGCAAGCGAAAGAGGTGTGAAGATGCAGGTTTCAGCTGCGCTTCTCAGGCTGGGCATCTCCAGGTTTGAGGTGAACGGATTTCTTTGCAAGCTTTTGACAAAGTTCCACAACGACCAAAAAAACTGATGTTCCAGATTCTGATGGAATCCAGGGATTATATATTTGTTCTCCTGATGGGCTCCTCAGGATGGTTCAGAGGATGAAGGCCTGCCGTGGGCACAATCTCACAGGGTTTGGAGGTTAAGCCATTCTTGCTTGATCGAGATCTATACAACATAGAGACATACCATTTCTATTGATTTCTCCAATCTTGCGTGTTTCCAGAAAAGTGTAGGCTGCGTTAGTCTTGGCTTTGTCAATTTGTTTGTTGATTTTTCTGGATCAACTTCAGTATCCATATCTGGCATCGGTATGATCTTACGTTTCCACCGTTCCGACACCAAAGTATGATACCTTGGGTTTGGCAGTTGGGCTAGGTGATGAAGGTGACCTCTTCAGCAATGCTTGAAGCTGAGTGGGTGCACGAGTGCACGAAGCAATTGGGCCAATTCGATTCAAATTAGACTATATGTACATCCATGTGTACATACATATATATACATACATACATATGTGTATGTCATGATATTATGGTACATCATTATATCATGTTGTGTTGGGGTATATTATACTCTATGATACTAATACATGCAAATAGGAGATCAGCCATGGCATGTCTCCAGGACTCAAAGATCCAGATTTGATGTCAGCAAGTGGTTCCAGGTTCTTCGTGGTTTGTGCAAGACTGGACTAATTGTTCGTGTTTTTTTTATATCCTGTCACGAGTTGCGAGAGACTTTGCAGATCGGTGTTTGTCACTGGAGATGAGATAACTTGGCGGTTGCAGAGTTGTGTGGTCTAATTAAGCGAGGTTTGCAGTTGGTGTGGGGAAGAAAGGCTTTTGCCTTTCGATTTGGGCGATGGCTTTGTGTGCCGGAGACTTGGGATTCGTGGCAATTGATCCTGGTGTTTTGTCCTAATTAGTGAAGTCCATTCCAGCCAGGAAGAGTCTCTCTCCCGGTTTTTGTTCTTCTTAATTCAATGTGATACAGTATCTGATAGCTTTGAATTCTGGAGGTCGCGATGTTGGTCTGGAGTGTGATGGTCTGGGCTTTGAGGTGAGGAGTGCACAACAAAAGGAATGCTAGGAACAATACATCCGTAAAGTTGCGAATGCCTATACTTTGCACATTCCACTGATGCTTGCTTGTGACCTTGTAAGAACATGAAGACTTGGTTAGACTAAGTAAAAGAGCAGGAACTTTGCCCGGGGTTCACGGTTTCACTCAGAGCTTTGACTTGAGGGGGAGCATGAGCTCCACTCCAATGTTTGTCTTTCCTGCGGTGCAGCTAGCAATCCTGGCACAGATTTGCTGACGGGACGAATCCTAGCTTCTGAGTCAAGCAGGAGGGCAATTTGTGAAATCAGCGGAGTGACACCCTGAAACTTGTGCAACTTGATAGAAAGTTTGAAATGTGGCAGCGCAAGAATACAGGATGCTAGGATTCTAGAGGATATACAAATTGTGAACGAAAGGCAGTGATGCCATAAAGAGTACCAGACATCTTTGGTCGATTGGTCCTAGATACAATGCATACATTGAATCCATTGAATGCTATTCGGATTCACATTACATGATGTCATGGTGTTAAATTGATATTCTATTCATATTATCCATTGAATACCCGTTGCACGTTTCACCTCTTGGAGCTGGGGCCAGGGGATTTGCCGTTCAGCTTGGGAGATGACTTCACTTGTTTGCACCTGAGACGAAATTGGGAGAATTTCTTCAAAGCACAATGGTTCTGAGCCCAGGTGGGGATGCTGGTTTTGAATGCAATGAACGGTCTTACGAGAATGCAAGGAACCTTAGTGCTGAGACGCGACACAGGCGCACCAAGCATTAACAAGTCACTGATTGTGCTAGCCAATGCCTTCAGGTGTGTACATCCTGCGGTGAGACCAGGTGCAGATCTTCATTTCAAACCTATATGCTTTGGGAAAGCTGCTGCTGCAACAGATGGTTTAACAGTTCAACACATTTTTCAAATCATGCTTTACCATCCGCTCCAATCAAGAAACATGGCATCTCCAAGCAGCTTGTTTTGCCTTGAGTGGCATGCGAAGAATTTCGAGTATAGGATGTGCCCATTCATCCTCAACGACTTTGTTTGTGATCGTTGTGGTGGCACAGCTCCAAAAAGGCAGAGCAGTGGGTGTGGAAACTGTGGTCACGGGTGAGTTAGCAAACTCTTGGATTTTCCTGCCAAGTTGGTGTCACTGCAAAGCTATGTTTAGGGAGAGCTGGAGACGGGTTAAGCAGCCACGCTGTGAGGTTTGAGGAGATGGATTTACCTGAGGTTGGAAACTCAGCTTGCGGCAAGGCCGTTTCAACATCTAACCTTCGGAAGCATTGGAAATCGGAAAGAAGCAAAATTGCTTGAATGACAAATGATAAAACTACGGGAACAGGATGACACAAGAAATTAGGGAATTCCAACATGCGTGTTGTTTTGCTCCCGAATTTGATTCCGCACGATTGGTTTTCTCAATTTTTGGCAACTCTTGAGATTGTCTCTGGACTGAGGCACCAGCTGAAGAAGAGCCAGATGATGGACTCACAACTGAGGAGCGAGAGGCCCTTCTCTACAAAATTGCAAGCCAAACTTCCGAACAAAGGCGATTTAGTTCAGCAAGACTTGTTGGATTAAGCACAGGTCAGAGTAGTCATGAACATGCTCCTGAGTGACCATGGATCAATGCATTTCTCCACTCAGAACCCTGAATTCCTCAAATTTGTGATTTCCATTAGGCACAGGAGTTGATGAAATCTTTTGATGAATACAGGAAGGGCTGAGTTGTGGCCATTTGAAAACCAACAGTCAGAAAGCATGAGGAGTAGGATGAAAGAAATCAATGATCATGTTGACGGTTCAATAAAGTTGGGGCATTTGGTGAGACGAGCTTTTGTCATAAGTGCATTAGATTGCCTTTGCTTTGAGATGAGTAGTAACCTGGACCACAGAGTGCTGCTTGGCGCTTGTCTTCCGAGCTCAATACCTGCAACGGATAAACAGCAAGATTCTAGACAAAGTCGATCTTCCATACAAACTGCTCTGCCAGCCCTCACTCAAAATGGGATGGCCATTACCGCACTGGAAGCCGACTAATCATATCTCATTTCCAGGACAACTTCCTTTTGCGCAATCCTTTGCATTGTTTGACTGGCATGATCCATTAAAGCAATTTTTGGCATGTTCCCTTCAAGAATCCAAGCAGTTTACAGCTTTCAAAACTGCAGAACTGATTCAGCAAACATAGCAAGAAAACAATCCCTCCATGTCGTCTGCCTTGGCACTGCCTGGGTTGTCGGACGACAAGAGTGGCTTTCGAAAACATGTGAGGGGCCCCGATGGGCCAAAGCTGTTCCGGGAAGAACCAGATTGTCTTAGATGAGGTGTAGATTTTAGAGGACATCATGGACGTGTTGTGGGGCTTTTCCACAGCTGTGCAACTGCTCTTTTCTATCCTTTTCCACTGTTTATGACATTCATGCTCTTATTTGTTCTAGCAAAAGGCGAAGAAGCTGCTGGACAAGCATTGCAAGGTGGATGTGGCAAACGAATGGCAGGCTGTTGATGAGCCTCTGCAGCATCGGTTCCTTCAGACTTCTTTGTATGGACAATTGCACTTGTTGCGCTTCCATGTTAGACCAGGTTGCTGGGGGGAAGAATGCAAGCAATGGAATTGACGAATTCTTGCGTTTCAAAGTGTGAGAGTTCGAGTGGGTCTGCATGTGCGAAACTGTGAAACCTTGAGGATCATAAGATTGCCAAGCTTCGTGGGATCTTGAAGGGTCTGCAGGAAGAGAACCAATCCACTCAGCTGTTGAAGGTGGAAAGCGAGGACCCAAAAGATCTCGAACTAATAACTAACAGTGATTGCACAAAACCTTGGTCCAATTCAGTGGAACATTTGTAAATTTGTTTGTGAACATTGTGAACCTCTCAATCTTCCTGAAATGTTTGTTTTTTTAGCATTTTCTGATCTTAATTATGTTTTGCTGTCAGGACCGGGAGGCCCAATTGGCACTTCAGTCGACACGTAAATCCGTGGAGACACGACTGGCCTTTTGCAAGGAACTTGGGATGGAAATTGGGATCATATTCCTAGATCAGGTTTGAATCGCAGGAGCACCGCTGTGGAGGTTTTGCTCAAGCAGATCAGCAACAAATGGAAAAGCTGTAGTTTTGTTGATTTTGGGCAGGCATATCATAGCTTAATAAAATGAGAAATTGTGTCATATGACATGAGGTTAGCCGTTGATGCTCCCCACATGACAGATATCTGAGGAGAAAGAGATGATGTTCAAAAAGCGTCAGGAAGAGTTGAGGAAGCATGTCCTCGACAACCAGACTCTTCGCAAGATCTTAGTTTCTGTTGCTTCATGACTCGCAACACAGACTTCTTGTTGCTGGGGATGCCTATTGCTTTTGATTGGTCCAGGTTGATTCATTCTATTTGATTGTCTGCACTACTTAGGAAATCCCTACAGGATTTGGAATCGCAGATTGAAAAAAGTTGCTGAGCTGTTATCAGTTGTTTTCAGTGTTCTGTTGAGAGTAGTACAATGCGTTTCCTGATTGCACTGTATTGCTGTAAAACTTTGCAACTGTTTACTGATCTCTCTCTCTCTCTCTCTTTGTAGGTCTTTGTCAAGTCTCCAGTAAAGTCTCTCCGACCTTGCATTTAGTGTCAGTGTAAGGTGAGAAAAAGGTATTGGACGAGCAAGCGCAGGGCCGAAAATTGGACGTGGACATTCGGCAGTTGGAGAAGGAGCTCCTGCAAAAGGACCGTACTTTTCCTCGATGTCTCAGCCAACATCAGCCTTATCAAGCTCCTTAAGATTCTCTAGGCAAGGCAGGTTCCAAATCAAATAGGATTCCTTTGGATTTTCTTTTGAGCCATGCTTGGGGGAAGGGTACGGTATGCTGGCAGCACCTGTCTTGTTTGCTCCTTTGAACTCGCAGTGAGTCTGGATATCCTCTTTGATCTCACATGTTCTGTTCAAGCTGCTGGTTGTGTCGGCCTTGAACGATGTTGATTGCCTCCTGCTCTTGCTACATATCCATTTTATCTCCATGATCATAATGAACATGAGCAACATGAACATGAACATGGTAACGTATTATGGTGAACGTGTTTTAGTCGGCTTCATTCTCATGACGATATTGATCATGATGGCAAGCATGATCTCTGCTGAAAGCGGTGATTTGCGTCAGCATCGGAACTCTTCATAGCTCTCATCATTGAATCTAAAATTTCTTATCTTCATTCTGCCCCTAGCAGCCTTTCTACGCCTTTTCTGCTGCTTGGCTACCATCTCAGCATGCAGAACTGTCATGGACCACCGTGTGATGACTTGCATTTGCGGAAAGGTTGTTTTGCAAAAGCCAGCTTGCAGGAAGAGTCAAGGGATATGGAGCAAGGAAAGATCATGAAGATGGTCCCTTGCTTGATCTGAGAAAGTCGCTTCAGCTGCTTTTGCGCGACTACTATTTGCCATCTCAGGCTGTTCTACGTTTGATGTTCTGTACTGTAAGTTATACAATATACTGGAAAGGATATGGAGGGGTTGCAAGAGTGGTTTTAGTGGAAAATGCGGGAAAATGTTGGGGGTTTGTTTTCTGAAAAGCCATTGATTTGATGCAGTTGAGCAGCCTGCGAAAAAGGTGCTGCATAAGCATCCTGGAGGAAGAGAGATTTTTTTGTGGTAAAAGGACAGAAGCCTGTTATCATGATGATGATGATGATGATGATGATGATGATGATGATGATGATGATGATGATGATGATGACGATGATGATGATGATGATGATGATGATGATGATGATGATGATGATGATGATGATGATGATGATGATGACGATGATGATGATGATGATGATGATGATGATGATGATGATGATGATGATGATGATGATGATGATGATGATGATATGATGATGCACTCGTGCATCGATGCATGGATGCATGAAAGCACGGTGGATAGTGGTGAATCCTCCTCCTCCTCCTCCTTGTCGTCCTCCTCGTCATCTTCGTGGTCGGCGGCACGTTTAGCACAAGCATCTTCACCAGAGTTGTCATGGCTGTTCAGTCTCAGAGTTGTCATGGCTGTTCAGTCTTCCATTTTGCAACAAAAACAGTGTCGTTATTTGTTAAGTCTTAGCGGCTTAGCGGTCCGAAATCTTTGACCTGAGGCCAGATACAAGGATTTTCTGGAACACGTGATCCAGGAAAGCCGAGAAGAATTTGGAGATGATATCGAGGTCCCTTGTCTGCCATTCCCAAGACGTGGAGGCACTGACAGAGCATATTAGAGCTGAAGAGCTTATTGAGAAAGCAGTGGCATGGGTGATCTGGGAATCAGTGGCAATATGACAGAAAAGTGTGAGAATGTTTCGAACTTCTGTGAGTTAAACATACAGTAATTCAAACGCATGAGATGCTCAGGTCCTGATGAATCGCTATGCAACTTTGGAGTCTGCAAGCCAGGACTCAAGCCAAAGCAGAGCTGTGAGTTTGGCCACTGGGAAAGAAACTTCCGCTCAGTTTTCTTTCTGGGAAAATATGTAAAGATGGTTTCAATATGTTTCAATAAGGGACATCCAATAATTTGAAACACAGCGCCAACACTTTGCATCTGCAAACGCATATCACATTCGCTGTGTCACGTTGATTTTCTGTTGCAGGAGCTCACCCAGGCGAATGACGATTTGGTGCTGCGATTAGATGGTCTTCGTGAAGAATTCACACGGATTCACACGAAATTGCATCTTGCCACGACCCACTCCAGTGGGAAAGAAAACATGAATCAGAGGTTTGAAAGGAGGTACTGAAGCCTTTTGGTAGATTTTTACGTTTATGTTTTTTGCATCTGGGAGACTTACCAAGGCAAAATGAGCACTTGGCAATTAGCAGTCAACTACACAAGTGCCAGGCCAGGACTATGACACACATCTAGGACTTTGCGATCAAAAGGAAAGATGTGCTCAAAGCTTTGAATTAATGGGTCCCAGCTTCTCATGCTCATAACACATAGCAAGCTTTCAGAGCGATTTGTCCAGGTGGAGTTGGAACAGCACTTGCTTGAAAGCCAGGACTGAAAGCAAAAGGTATCCAACGTCCTGAAATAGCACGATGATAGGATGATACGATGCGTGTATTGATGCTTATTGAAAGTCTTCTGCATTTGACGCTTCTTTGACATAGGAGTTTGGGATGGTTTCAAGTTTGTGTTCTATCGTCCAGCCGTTGCTTTTTTCGTAGTTTTGAGTGATCCAGGATACATAAAGACAGCTAGCAAGAGCGTTAGTGAATTCGGCTTTTGTCTTTGGATGACCCTCTCCATTCTGGGATGAGTCACTGAGTCACGATGAGCTGCGTTCCGTGTGAGTTGTTCCAGGAGTTGGAGGGGCGTTTGAACAGAGCACTCGAGGAGAAGGAAGTGAAGGAGAGCCAGGTGTGGATAGCATTTTGAAATGGCTCAGATCGATCACGTAGGAATGTGAATCTAGAAATGTGTTACATTTTTACTTATTTAGTTCGTAGTTTGGAAATAGACATTTGTAAAGCTGACAGCTTCATTGGAACAATTTTGCATGGCTGCATTGCGGCTGCATAGCTGCATTTTGCAATGGCCTGGAGCTTGCGAGGTTGGTGTCATTACCATGGCCATTGAACAGCTTTTCTCCCGGACAGTCAACTCATGCCGTCTGCCTCAGCGGAAGAAGGCGCAGCAGAGTTATCTCTCGACCACAGTCTTGCAAATGATAGCAAGTCGAACAAGCAATGACAGCACTCAAATGAACTTAAAGCAAATATTCGGCAGGTTTGCAAGTCATCCCAATTTCCTTTACAGTATTCATTTTCTCTCCACTCGAAACTCCCAATCAGTTGACTTCAGTGATTCAGCAATCCAAACAGTACTCGTATCATTTGCGAGGCGATGATGGTGGCTGCCCCAAAAGAGTCGGTATTTTGAGAACAGTAGCAATTGAAGAAGATGGTTTCGTTGTCTCTTGCTGTGTTGAAACTTTCTGGATCACCAAAAAGAAAGTGTGTATACAGTTGGAAGATGTCCTTCCAATCCTGAGAGCCTTCCTAGACTTATAGCTCTTATGAATCTGTTTTACCTGCCCTGTGTATCCAGCCCTGCTGGCGTTTATCCGCTAATCCTTGACCCGACGTACACTTCCTTCCTTGATTCTTCTCGATCCCATCTATTTTTCCAAGCGTAAGAATATTATGGCAGTTGCCACTGTAGTGACCAAGGACGCCACGGACATAAAGTTTGCTCCTGTTCGTGGTGACAAAGCAGACAGTCGTTTGGAGGAGCTCACGAGGGTCAGAGTCCAAACGCTCGCAACAATCGAAATGCATGACCCGGGCGTCTGTGTGGAGGAGATGTTCAAGCAGATCATCGAGAGGGTGGAGGATTTGCAGGTGCAGACAGCTGTTGGATCAGACATTTTCCATCTCGTCCCACCCATGGAAATTTCAAAGAAAAGAAATCAAACTGGATGCCGTTTCCAGCATTCACCCAAAGAACAAAGGATAGCTTCTGCCATTGAGTGAGTATACAATTGATTTTACCACTTGCTCTTAAAGTGCTCCATGAGTTTAAGATGTAATAACCATGTATGCTGTGCGCTGCATCCTGTCTTTCCGCAAATCACCCTTAACTTCGAGATGATTTGAGTTGGTTTGTTGACTTTGCAAGGAGATGCACGCAACTGTCCAACTCAGCAGAGAGAAGCCGAGGGAGGACTCCTGGGTGTACCTCATGTGTGGAGTTGGACAAGATCCCAATGTCATGCCCTTTCTTTCCGAAAAGAATACGTTTTGATCAAACATTTAGCTTACGGAGCGAAGACTATCCTTTTCTTGAGAAGAATACCACAGTAATACCGATCAGATCAGAGATATGAAGAGCTTTCCCCAATTCTCGCCCTTTACCCGGCAGATTGGGTTCTCAAATGATGAATTTTGCCCTCAATTGTATTCAAGTGTAACTTCTGTATGTATGCACATATATATATATATATAGGTATATATTATAATATATATCACATTTGATATCAAAGGATGGGGAAGGAAGGAATTTTCTTTACGCTGCTCGGCAGCAGGCCAGCCGCACCATCAAAGATTTGCCAGACTTTGTTCTTCCCGGGTCATGTGGTGTTGGATGTACCCAAACACTCTGTTTTACAGCATTCTTGCACCTCCGCAAACAAAAAAACTCTTTATGATGATTTTTACAGTGAGCAATGTACAGGTAATTATGTGGATTTCTTTGCCCTCCTTATACAATTTTTATGGCAGCGGCCACAGAAGTTCTTAACTCAAAAATGGAAAGAGACCAACAAAAATGTGTTTTTTTGAGTGCGTTGTGCCACCATGAAAAGGGCACCCCAGAAGTAAAACTGGCCTTGCTAGTGGTTCCGGAAAGATACGGCCTTTTGCACCAACCTGTGCGGGTGGATTTGTGTCAAAATTGTTTGCTTCTATCGGAGGATGAAGACATCTTCGATGAGCGTGGTTTTATGGACCGGATCAAGTTTGTGTACCACCGAGGCCGGCGTTAGTTGGGTTAAAGCATCCTTGTCAGTGGTATATTTTGTTTCTTGGGTGAAGTTTCTATATTTGTTCGGGATTTTTACAATGGATCTAACAAGCTGCAAACCAACTGATTCAGGTGGATGGAGGTGCAAAGTCTACAAGGGAACAAGTTAATCATCCAAACCTCAAGGATGACAGACATCCAAAACCATCACATCTGTCGCAAACAGAGAAAGGCTTCCACATAGCCCACTGTCAAGGTGATGATGATCCGCGGCGGAGGTGCAGAGGATAAGAAGACATAGATCCTGTATTCTTTAATTTGTGCAAGACTATTCTTTTGAACACTTTCCAGGTTCAACAAGCCTGAAGTATAACAGCTCCATGCAACTCCCAGTTGAGAGGGGACACAGAGTAATCGAATTTTTTGCCGGGGCGATTTCTGGGAGTTATTGAGTGGTCAGGGACACCGACAGCATGGGCGCCGGCACTAGCACTACCCTGAAGGGGAGGCCTGGCATCTTGTTGAACGTCCTCAAAGTATCTCAAAGTACTATTGGTGTTGCTGATTTAGCATCTATTAGATTCGATTGCAGACTACTGTGTTCAATTTTTGTTCAATTGGAAGCCAAGCGAAAGTGGGAAAAGTTGACACTTGCTAAAGCATTTCTCAATGTCTATCATAGGCATCCTGACTCCAGAGTGAGCCACATTTCCCCTCAAGATTGTGGTCCATAGCAGATGTTGAAGTTTTGGTGGCAGATTCGATCAGCGAGTTGATCAAAGCATTTTTGATGTCTTCATTTCTTCGCAGTTTTTTTTTTGTTTTGGTGATTTTCTGACCTGGTGGTCAATGGTGGTCAGGCCGACCGACCCCACTCTTAGCGCTGGCAGGGGTCCTTGTAACGTGTGGGCAGAGGAGCAAGTTCCAAAAGCCGGGAGTTCCAAGTAGAACACCCGAAAATCTCATGCAAAAAGATGTTTGTTTTACTTATGGAAATTAAGAAGTACAGGTTCTGCAGGGAGAAAGGGATCTAGTACAGACACAAACAAATCGTGCGGGATATTTTATGGATGGGGTTGCTAAGGGTTCTGCTTTCCTTGAAAGTCCACTGTGGGGCCTGTAGGGTGCATTTGCCAGGTCAGGCCATGATGGTCACATGGACGTAGACATGTGGAATTAATCTTTCTGGTGCTGAGGCTCATCCAAGTCATGAACTCCTTCCTGACCAAGATTGGAAGCATTTGATTTTGATGAGTTCATATCATGTCTCACCCGTTTCACAATGTTGTCCAGTGGCTGAGGCTTCCAATTTCGTGACTGTCTGTTTGGCCAAGATGCATTTGACGTCTCATGTGAATAGGACAGTAGAGCAACGGTGGGCACTTCAAGGTAATGTCTTGTGACTGTACAGTAGAACATAGATCAAACGATATCATAATCCAGCTCAGCAAGCCTCCCAATCACGGGTCCTAAGCCAAGCGGCTAGAACAGACTTGGTGAATGTGGTGTCGCATGTGCACACCGCCATGGTGAGATCCCTGTGATTTTCCGAAACTTGTTGACTGTGTTGATGATGGTGGAGTGGTTGACCTGTTCATGACTTTGTGGTGTCTCCCACCAGCAGTTTGACAAATTTGCAGAATTTGGAAAATCTGAGTGTTTTCTGGATCTTTTGTCTGACATTAGGAGCCTGCTTGCTTTTGGAGTAGCGGTTCCAAGGTTTCCTTCAAGCAATGCCACATTTTGGCCCTGCAGGCAATGCGGAAGGAGAATGAGCGCACCCAACTGCTGTGGAAGACTCTCATTCAGGCAATATTCACGCCGCACCAGGATTTTAACATTGCTTCACTCAATCTAGGCGGAGAAATAAGATCATTCCTGTAGACACAAGGTCGTACACTTTATGAAATCGTGACAAACAGACATTCTAGCACTATACAAGCAAGATGCGTCCAGCGGCATACCATAGAACAACATGGGGACAAAGTTGTCTACTTTTTTGACAGCTGTGACACGTGAGCAAAAATCTCAAGATGTAGAGGTGACACAGTGACAGCTGAAACCAAGAAATTGGAGCTGCTGTACAAATCAGATGCTAAAAAGCAAGGAGTTGTAGCAGTGGTTCATAAAAGACAACAGAAACCGGCCAGGGCAGGCCCATACTGCCTTTTAAACTTTAAGCACGTCACTATACCAATCCGTGCAAACATTTTTCGCTGCGTATGCGCCCCACTTGGCCCGCAGTTATACAAAAATCGTGCAACTTTGCAAAGGACTGGGTGACTTAAGTTAGTATTCAGTGAAGAAAATAGTCATTGAATCCAGTAAAAGAACATAGACGTAAGTTCCCTGTTGCACATCTGCAATCCGAACAATGCAGTAAACTGGCAGCACCAGCACTGTCGGAGCATCTGCAAGCGAGGTGAATTGTAAGAACAATGCTCAACCAAGTAGAAAGTTGCTAGATAAGTCAGTTGAGTCTCAGATGCCCAAACTCATCCACAAACTCCAAGACGCAAAAGACTTGGAGCAGACAGATGACAGCATTGATGGAAGATCAGACCTGTTTAAGATGTCAAAATCAGAAAGTGCAAATCTGTCCCAGTTGGTTCTTCGGCTGTTAGCTTCCTCTAGGCTTTTCCGAAGCATAGAAGTGATGTTTCATGTGATTCATGTGCGTGCAGGCCCTTCCTATGGCCCAAGCTGCAGAGCTCTTCCAGGCTCAGGCAACCTGTGCCATGGAGTGAAGGGCGCAGAAACTAAAGTGTCACACGAAGGTACAGCAGATCCAGGAACTGTCAAGTTTCTGTGTGGTTCTCCTGTTCTCGTCTCTCATCTTCAGTCTTCAGGGACACGAGCCACCCACGGAGCAAGAGCTCATGGATTTGTCAAAGAACCTAGCTGCATTTGTGATGTGCGATGAATGGCATCTGACATAGCAACTTGGACCTTCCTTTTGCCATCACACTGATGGATTATGAAGCAAATGTTGTGAGTAACCAGTGCTGGATCTATGATTGACACTGTTGGAACTTTTAGTTGTTCAAGTTTTCTGGTTATTAATGTTGTTATTAATGTTTGCTTGCTCGGCCTGAACTTCTTTCAGTAAGGCGCACCAACACGCTAGCACATGTGAGGCAAAAGCCCGATGCTCAGTCCATAGAGTCCTAATGCATTGTATCCGCACATATATATATATATATATATGAGAGTTGAGCAAAAGGTCCATGAAAGGGGTTTCCTTTGCGTAAGCCTTTGGGTATGCAATTAACAGTCTCGGCTAAAGTTTTTTCTGAAATGGCGAAAGATTTTTTTTTCTGGCTAAAGTTTTGGCGAAAGTTCATGTACACATGTCTAACTTGCATTGTAGATATTTGCACTTATTGTTTATTATGTATATATGTATCATTTTGTAAAAATTATTGGGGGATTTTTCGCGAAAGTTTGGCGAAAGTTTTGCTAAAGCCTTGGCGAAAGACGACCTTCATTTGAAGGCTAGGTGGCCTAAACTGTGGACTTGTTGTGTCAGAACTGACCGATGAAGGTGAGCAAGGACCAACATCTTAAAGCAGAATGTAAATGTTTAAGTGCAGCTGCCGCAGAATGATGTGTGACGAGGGATCAGTCGCCTGGAACAATTTGAGGATATCACACATCCACGTTTTTCTTAAAAATCTTCGCCAACATGTACCGCGAAAGAAAAACATGGAGTTCGCGAAAGTTCGGCGAAAGAATTTTTTTTTGGCGAAGATGACGTTTTCCAGATGAAAGAATTTAGAACAACCCTCATATATACACATCATATCATTTAATATCTATATAATTATGTATACAATAGTTCCATACATAAAAGAGTTCAAATCGTGGATGACCAGCCCCAATGCTAGGCCGTGAGGGACTGTGCAGTCCATAGGCCTTAGGACCATTTAAGTGCATCCAAGACTCGATGTATTTTGCATGACCGACACTTGCTGGACTTTGTGAGGCTTAAATTTTTGAGCCTTTCAAGATACTGTCTTTGTAAATTTTTGAGAATCTGCGGCTTTACACTCTTTCGCCCTCATCAATCGTTCACGCTGCAATGAACCCCATACACTCTTCTCCTCTTTCCTGGCGTTCATCACACAAACTGGCGGCAGCCTAAGGACCATTGGTCGACGCCAATTCATGAAGTCTGCCCTTAAGAACAAGTCAAGCAAGGTTCGGCGGTTCGGGAAATGTTTTTCTCAAAATCAGTGCCTTGACAGAGTCCACTGCCTTTCGGATTCTGAAAGAATTGATTGGATGGCAGGCAGTGCCGTTCGTAAATTTGTGAGATCCTAGCCTTATAGAGCCTTTGCGACCCTTGTACACCCTACCCAACATAGTCCTCATCTCTTTTTTGCTGATTCTTGCACACAAAATAGGTTTATATATTTTGTATTCTCTTGTGTCTAATGTCATGGATAGAACACGGCACTCTTGACATGCTCAGGGGCAGACAAAGCGCTTCTTGAACAACGACACTCTACTGCAATAGTTGTACGGGTGGTATTTGTGGCATGGCGCTCGTTTTGAGTCATACTCACCAAGCAAATGTTTCATGTTGCACGTTCTTAGAGTAAGTCGTGTTCCACTTATGTTTGTTTCTGAGCTTTTGTATTCTAAGGAGATGGTGTCAGTGGCAAAGAAAGACAAGTACGCAGGGCCCTCTGTTTTGGTAGAGGAATGGCTGGTGGCAGACCGGCCGTGTTTGAGTTCTTCGCCGGACGGAACTCAACCTTTTTTGACATCTTTACACTTCTTCACGACATGTTTAAACAGTCCTCTCCTCTGTTTTTTTTTTCCCGAGTGACTCACGAGTTGAGTTTTGCTCTTTGTGTTGCT
The DNA here is from genome assembly GCA_000507305.1 of Breviolum minutum Mf 1.05b.01. Lineage (NCBI taxonomy): Eukaryota > Dinophyceae > Suessiales > Symbiodiniaceae > Breviolum > Breviolum minutum. The sequence goes on from DF242471.1 coordinate 21,366, forward strand.
CTTTTGGTTTAGAAGTTTAGAATGTCATCCTAGTGTCAGGATTGAAGCTTGTCCACTTGCTTCTGATGCCTCCAAGATTTCTAGTTTTGCAGGTCTCGAAAGGGGGTTTTCCTTTTTGTGGTTCAGAGACGCCAAAACAGTGCAAGCCCTGCCCAGTTGCACACCGGTGGCGAATCTGCAGAAGACAAAGCCAAGACCTCCGTGGAGTTTCTTGGTTGAAATGAATGCTATAGAAAAGAGAAAGAGGTGAACAAAGATTAACATGACCAAAGTGTTGGACATCATTCAGAGACATCATGTTTAGACATGTTCTAAGAATGGATTTTGTCAGACATCTCTTCCTTGAGGCTTTACATTATTGGTATCGGCCGTGGAGGCCAGGAACTCAGAGAATTTTTGACGCGTTTTATTTTGGGAAGTGTTTGATTTGTCTGATTTGCACGTTGGACGTGCTTTGTGCTTTAGGTCGGCATGCGGTGAAAGTGTCCATGCACGAGAAGAAGAAAGGGCACGGGAACCGAAAATGACCAAAGGCCAAGACTTAATTGTATCCTAACTCTATTCTAACTGTATCTTAATTGAAAATGTAACTGTTGGTCCACCTGTGCTAATGGCTGGGTGTGTGCAATGGGAGATGAATGGAGAGGTGAAGGCAGCAAAAGCAGATAAAAGCGTCGAGAGCGCTACGCAAAAACGTTAAAAAGGAAGGATTCGATTCTGTTTGGTTGTTCCCAAAATGTCCTTTCTGTGCTATGCAGCTGAGGCCCGTCAGCAACAAGCATCATAAATAGAGATTCCGAGCCAGTTACCAAAAGAGTCCGAGAAGTTCCGAGGATTTGAGCGAGGGTTGAATTCCAGATGCACAGATGCAGAGTTCCGTCTTGAAAGTTGACGCATGAGATATATCACCACACTTTCTGACCTGACACTTTGTTGTTGCAATAGTTACTACATTGTGTTTTCCCTAGCTGCCCTTAAGCTTTGCCCCATTGGGACAGATTCTTTATCGTTTCTGAGAAAGTTTTTTTTTTGTGGGTGAGACCCAAAGAACTCAAAAATGCATGCCTAAAGTATTTGCATCTTTGGCAACTGGGTTCAAACGCAGCACGTCAAAGTGCTCCTTTCTGGAGGCAGATTTTTTCTGGGAGATTCGACCAGGTTAGCAAGCTCACATCGTTTGTTTGCTTTGGTATTGGGTCTTTCTTCCTTCGTTGCAAAGCTTCTTGAATCTTTAGGCCATGAAACACAGATACCAGAACAGAAAAGTGCTGCCAATGTGGCACGATATCAGCTATATCGCCAGCAATGGGCAAATCGAATTGAACAATCTCATTGTTTTTACCCACATCGAGGAAAGGACCAGACTTGCGTCTGATTGTTATGAAGGGATCCGACATCAGGGATTCAGCAGGGATTCATCGTTTGGGGTGATTCAAATCCGTATTGCGCGAGGTACCAGGTTTTCATGCTCACTTGCCTGCTGCCTCAAAAAGCTGCAGTTGCAGGCCGCAAAGTTTTTTTTCAAAATGAAGAAATAAAAAGTGCTTCTTGCAGTGTTTGGTTGCATCCTTGGATCAGTGCCTATGCACATGAACTTCAATGATCTGAAAAGCTTTTTCGTCAGACCAATGTTTTTCTACCAAATCCCCCAATCTCATTTTTTTGAATGCAAATGTAGGAACATGGCCACGCGACAAGAAGAAGGGAAACACAAAATGTTTCGCAAGAACTCTTGGAATCGACAACTTTTCATGATATTGATTGCTTAATTGGCGAAATCTTTATCCTGTTATTCATGGGCATTTGCGTAAATTTCCAATTATCTTTCCGAATTCTGCGAGACCCCGAATGCACGACGCAGTGATGCAGGTCGGCCAATTAAATTGCAGGGTCTTCCGCTCCGAGAGCGGTTACATGGGTTTCTTGCAGCCTGGCAGAAAGATCAAGTGGAGAGAACTCAGAGTCCAATTGTCTTGGTGTTATACCTTCTTGCATGGCGGGTGAATCATTGAAGTGTAAGTGCCTTCTTTGGATTTTGATTCTTTGATTATTCTTCAATGGACTTCTTGTCAAAAGAGGTGTGGTGGGCTTGGCTGCAGGTATCTGCATAACAACCTGATTCTCATTTTGCCCTTCTTGACATGTGCTTCGCAACCACGACAGTCGTACGTTATGCGGAGAGACGAGGACCTCCTGCAATGTACAGCAAGTAATATGCACTCCCGCTTGGACTCACTGAATCACTGGCAGATCCGGTTTCTGCAAACCAAAGACACTCATGGATATCACGATGTCTTGATCTTTCCATCCATTTACTGGTTTTCATGTGGCGGCTTTGAAACAAGGCTTCAGGGTCATCTTGTGTTGGGCTTTCGGTTGAGTGACACTTCTTCTTGCATTTTGTTTGAAGACTCAGCGTCTAGCAGAAAGAGAAGGGAACCGATCAGTTCTATGGTCGCAGGACAACGCACTGCTAGTTGATGTGACCAGGTAGCATAGAGCTTCTACATTGTTTTGACATGCTTTGACTGTTTATTTAGAAGTATGTAAATTATATATAAATAACTAAACAACTGTAGCTGAAACAACATAATGTTTTATCACCTTTTGTGCTTCTATCTACAATTAAACAGAATCTTACATGCAGAATACACGTCACAAACCGAAAGACTTCTGGAGATTGGATAGCATTAGCACGTCATGTTGAGCGAAGGAGCAGATTTGCAAGAGTGAAACGCTTCATACTCCTTTTCCATCCGTTTCCCTTTCTTCCTATTCTTCCTTTTACTCTGTTGTGCTGGATTGTCTCCATTTTCGGATCTTCACCGCGGGAGATGATGAACCCTCAAACATTCAAGGTGGCGAACGTCAGACGTGCGGGAGACGACTTTCGCAGCGGTTTAGTTCTGTACAGTATTCAGACAGCTGCGTGGCTCGTCCTTGAACTTATGGGTGTTCCATTCACCTCTCCAATACCCAGAGGTGTTTTCTTCAGTGCAAACAAACCTTTGGAAATGCATGGTGCGCAATGGGAGAAGTGCAGGGATGCAAACAGGGAATAGTTTTTGAATTGACGATGCGGAATGACGTGGAATTATCATGAATTGTTACTTTGTTGGACTTTGCTGCACTGGCAGGGAGAATGTGGGAAGCATCAATGCAGCTTTGGACACCTGGGCCGCAGATTTGCGACCAGGTCAATTGCAGGTGCCGCGGTTTAGGCATTGGTTTCAAAGTTGAATACAAGCGAATACCGAATAACCATAAAGAATACATTCGAAGTTTGAAGCTCAGTTTGTGTTTCTGAGGTCGTGGGAATGGACGAGCGAAAGGTCAAGCGAAGCCATAGCATAGCTTGGCACAAATCGGACTGCCCTGATTCGCACAAAGGTGGTGCTTGCAAGGTGCGGAAACGGGCGGACCGGTGACAGTCTCGAGAAATTGGTGTCAGCAAGGAACCACAAGGATCCAAAAGGAAGCTGCATACCAGTCACACGTCATTGTGTTTTCGGTGTTTTCTGAGACGAGCTTTTATACTTTGTTCTGAGGGTATGGATCACAAGAACCGCTGCATGTTGCACTAGCTGTCACTAGCTTGCAGGACTTCACTGCTTTAGCAGATGCTTGGGACCGAGGGGCAGACTGGGCCACTTGGCTTGAGCCATACGTCAGGCCCAACAGCCCGTCGCAGATGAACATGCTGGCCGAAGGTTAGAGGTTCCCAAAGAAACGGGAAATTAAAGCTTGAGTGATTCATCATTTGGTCACTGCAGATGCAATAAAGACAGTTGGTTGAAAAAGCGAAGCAAGAATCAGTTCAATCTTGTGGGGTTTATGTTGGACCAGTTCGCTGCCAAGGTTGTTCTTCTAGGAAGCGAATCTTGGTCACAATCAATGTGGGGAAGTCGCTCTTCGTAAGCCATGTAGTGTTTTCTCCCAACGCGAGTTTTTGTTCTGCAAGCAGTTGGACTGTCTTGAAATTTTAGGTTCCAAGTTACTTCCAAATGTTTGTTGGGATGATTCTGATTTGTTTTCGATCCCAGAGCCGATTAGGGCTTATCACGCTCAATTCTGGTTGTGAAACAAGATATTGTTAAGTGGTTGGTTCTTGGAGCTAAATGGTTTTGACTCAGCCATTCTTTTGGAATTCAAGTGTCGTCACTATGTGGTGGATGATAGAACATAGTCTAGACCTCCTCTGTCATTGGTTGTGCATTTGTCTGTTTTCAAGGATGACAGGATGACTTTTCTTGTTAATGCCACCCGTCACCCGCATCTATTTATTCATGACAGCACGATCTGGGTATTACACATACATTGCTTTGAAGTTGCAGTTTCTCTCAGAAACCAAACGACAAAATGACTATGTGTTTGGGCATAAAACGTCCGGTATCCTGATGGGCTTTGTTTGCTTAGACCACAAGCATTTCCGCATGCCTCAAGCCTCAAGCTGAAACGTGGAAACACACCTGTAAACCCTGGCGAAGGACAACTATGCTATTACTAGCAACATTGAGGCTGGGAAGCGACTTCGGTGAAGTTTATCAACCACGTGTAGACTTTTGTTTTCTTGCTCGTGAACTTCTTGAACGCACTTGTATAGAAAGTTGATATATAGACTTAGACATTGTATTCACAATTGTATATAGTTGCAACATGGTGAAACTGTATACTTGTATATACTTGTCAATTTCAGTGGTTTGATGGTCTTTTGTGATGTTAATGCTCGGTGCTAGGCTGTGCTGGCCAAGCTGAGCTCCATAACACCACATGTTTTAGGCATCAAAGGGTGTGGCGATTGCAAGGCTGGTGGCCTTTGTGGAGGACGGGAAATATATGGAAATATCGGATACGAATCTTTGTGCAACCTTCTACGGTAGAACCGGAATCTTGAATTTGATGTTCAAGTTGGATTTGAGGGTTCCCGTGGCTTATCTATGCTTATCTTGGCAGTTTCCAGATCTGCTTCCAGGTTTTCCTCGCGCAGTCGAAGAATTTAGCCACTTCCATGCAACAGAAAAATTAAGACATGTTTCTGTACTTCTGTCAAGAGCGTGGTACTCGTAGCTGACATGAGTTTGAACTTTGAATTGCCGGTATTGAGCTTCTAAATGTTTCGGTCTTCCTTTTTTCCCCATATATTTTCCCAACACTTTAGTGTTCTCGATCAAACGTTGGCTTTAAGATGGTTTGCTGTCAGCTATTTGCAGCCAGAATTTTCTTTCCCTGGCGATTCTTTGTGACCTTTTTGGGATGGTTAAGTGACCCTTTTAAGGGGTTAAGTGACCTCCAACTAGGGGATGAAAAGGTCACTTTGAATTACCTGGTCCCTTTCATTTTGTTTCTCCTTGTTTTTTGACTTCTTGATTTAGTCTTTGAGTGGCTATGCAGGGTACTTGGGTGTCCTGCATTTTGGGAGGACATTCTCCCTTCTTGTAGCCATTGCGGCAAGCTGTTTGTCACGTTGTTTCCTTCGCTGGAAGCGCCTCGACCAGATGCTCGCGGAAAGGGAATCCAAAGTGCTTTGTGGTTGTTGTGGTGGTATTGATTGTCGCCGTCTCTAGCCTTCTTCGTATTTTCTTTGTCTCGTTCTTGGTGGCTTCTTTGAAAGGCAACTCGAGTCCTTTCGAAAAAAACAGCAGAGAAGGGAAAGGACTTCGTGGAACCGAAAAGCCCGAGCCCGGTTTAATATGCTTTGATACGGTTGAATCTCCTTTGGCTTTTGAATTTTGTCTTCCTTTCTCTCCCGTTTCTTCCATCGCCTCTCATCTTTGGTGGCTGTGCCCACTTTGTTGTGTCCGTCCGCCTCGAACTTTGCTCTCTACTTTTCTTGTTGCTTGTGCTGCTTTGTCAAGTAGACTGCCTCAACTTGAGATCTCCAGTGTCATCAAATAGAAATAGGTCTCGCGGCTTGAGCGCGTAGCCAGGAGGAGGACAGATCTTTAGCAGAGGAGCTTTGAAGAAGTGACGTGGCCGCAACTGCTGCGCCCTGTTCCAAAACATCGCTATGGGTTGAAATCGCTGATCTTGAGTCTGCAGTCTGTGCTTGTCACTCCAAGAAATCAAGAAATAGTCCGTTAGGATGATGGTTGCTGGACGAGAGAGCTACATGAACGAATCCCTGGCTGAGGCACAGCAAGGTTAGGGAAGGTGAATCCTTAACGCCTTTCTCGACATCCACATCCAATTCCATGGTCTTTTGAGTCTTTCAATGATTTTTAATGTCTTTCATGTTTTGCTGCCCAGGCAGCCAGTTGTGGAAATTGGGGCGACGTATCGAACTGTCGCGTGGCGTTCGCCCATGGAGTTTCCGTGAGTGATTTGCCGGGGCTCCACGGATGGCATCTCAACGTGCAGGAGTCGGGGGACCCAGGGTGTGTCCACGTCCAAACACCAAAAAAACGAAAACTGCATGATGCCAAATGCCTTCTCAGGCTTCAGGATGCCTTGTCATCTACAAATCCTTTGCCTTTGACTTTTCATTACCTGAAACTTGGCAAATTTCGATTTACTGTGACCTGTCATCGGCTCATTACCCTGTGCACGCAAAGAGTGAACTTTGGGTGTAGGAAACCTGACGAGATCAAGACGCTTCATGCGCTCATCGCTGAACATGCGGAATCCTATTTCCGAACCACCTTCCAAGCAGAGGCCCCGATAGCCAAACGTGACGAAATGCGTCCTTGGTCCTTCCGGTTTCATAGGTTGAGGTGTGACATCAGACAACAAAGACAACAATCAATACGAATGCAGCACTTTGAAGAACCAAGGTTGCCTGTTTTGCGATATGGGATCAATATGGATGAATCAAGTGAACTTTGTGCGCAGATCTGAAGGATGCATCCTCTCAAGCCCAGCCGTTTCTCTCCCCAGTGATGTTTTGGCCGAAAACGATTTGGTCGCATTTCTGCTTCTTTGGAGGAGGGCCTAGCCAGATGGTACCAACAGCGGGAAGAGTACGTCGCAGCAACCTGGCTGCATTGTGCGCTTAGTGGACCCTCAACGTTTGATTTTGCCATCTTGATTTTTGCCCGGTAGAGTATATCCTGACATTCCTCTCTCCAGGAAGAACGCAAGAGGCGTCGGATGCTTCAATGATTCCAAGCCTCCTAAGAGTGTCGACGGGTATCACTACAGCGTTGCTGCTTTCTAAAGATGTAGAACAGCGCAATGTGTGGCTGTGCATTGATCGGACGGAATCTTGGAGAAGAAAAATCCTCCCTGGCCCACTGAAAGGGTGACTGAATTTGTGGAGACATGGAGCCCCAGCACATGTTACACGTTTCTTTCCAGATTTTTTAAAAGTTCAGCTTGAAGCAAATGTGCACTGTTCATACAACTACTTCGTAGTTCGTACCTTTATATTGGCTGCAATTTCGGGCTCAACCCGCCTGGCAAGCTTGGCGGCACTCGCTTGCACACTCACAAGGCATCTTTTTCTTTGCGATTTGCAAAGATTCGTCCCACTTTCAACCAAAATTCGTTTGCTTAAGTCTCAAATGAAGGTTGTTTTTTCATCATCACAAACTTGAAGTGATTTCATCAGGCACTTTCTCTGTGGACTTGAGTCTCATTTGGTTGGGTCGCCTTGTGACCTGTCCTTTGCACAGAGATGTGAGGTGCCAGCTAACTCACCTGATGGCGGTGAGCAAGGCCGCATCTCAGGATCAACCGCAGTGAAATAGCTGGACGTTTTATTTTGTACTCAAAGACTGGTGCGCCGTTATTTCCTTCCATTGAGAGCACCATTGTGATTCAGTATTAGATTCACTACAAGCCTACAAGCCATATCTTGTATGGTCCCCTTGGCATCCATTTTTGATTTCAATGCAGAGAAAATCTTAAAAGTTTTGGCAGCATTGAAGCAGTGCAGGTGCTTCTTTCTACGCCATTACTCTTGGGGCACAATGAGGACCAGGGACTCGGCAGAATGCAGAAATGGAGAGACTGTTTGACATTTGACGCATATGACGACAGCTTGTTCGGATGGGGTACGACTGGTACGATGGCACATCTTTGGACAAAGTGGCACCTGGTAGGCCTACTTGCCACCAATCCAAAGTTTGCCTCACGCTGCTCAAGTTGTGGCAGGGCCAGCGTTGATGTGCTTTGTCCTGTCCTAAATGTCTTTTTCATACTGATTGCTAGATTGCTATTCATGCCTTGGTCAAGCAAAACTTTGGCCAAAGCCCGTGGCTCTGTTGGCGGTGCCTTAGGTCTTGGGTCTCCAGATGCTGAAGAAACAGCTGACGAACTCTCACAAGAGTGCAGCTTCCCGAGTTTGAACTTTTGTAAAGTTCAAGGAATTCAACATGACTTTGACTGGCAGATGTTCCAGACCAGACTGAACGAATCTGAGGAGCTCTACCAACACATTTGGAAGTTTATCTCCAAGGCTGCCACATTGATTTGTGTCCAACGGGTGATGCTTTGAGTTGTGGAAACTCCAATGTCAGTTTTGCAACTCCAAGTTTGAGCAAATTTCACTAGCATTCACCGACATTCTCTTACTTATTTACTTGTTTGATATTTTTCATCTGATTTTGCAACTGCATTCTGAAACTTGGCTAGGCAGAAGCACGCGACAAGGTTGGAAGGATTGTGCAGTACTTCTGTCGCTTCTTGCAAGGCAGAAAGCTGAGCGATCGGAGTCAACATGTTTCGTTAGCATACCTTGTCAACCCGGTACTTGTACCCGCCTGTTTTTTCCTGTGGGGATTCTTCCCCAAACAGAAGTTCGTTTTGCGTCCACCTCTTTGTCTCCGTTCGTCTGCCTTTGTTTCCCTTCACATGTGCATTCGTGTGCCTCTTTTGTCTCCTTTCAGGTGGCATACGGGCTTTTGATCATCTTTGTCTCCCACTTTGGTTATCCAGTCTTTGAATTTGTGTCAATCCTCCCTTGAGATCTGTCTTCCATTTCTCCCTAGTCATCTCTCTACTGGTGCCTTTTCTTTTGCTTGCCTCTAGCAGGCGGGGTCGGAGGATTTTCGCTCTCATCCAGTGATTCCCAATTATCTCCTTGCTTGTCCCCACACTGTTACTTCGCTCTGGGTGGGCTGGGATGGAGGATTTTGGCTCTTATGTGTTTGTCACCCCGATTAGCTCCTTGTCTCTCTTTACTGTCGCGTGTTTACTCATAGTTATATACTGTACATGCTCCTCGGTGTCTTTGTCATTACGCATGACTCGCATGACAATAATGTTCTATGTTGGTGCATTCTGTTTGGGGTCTATGCTGGTCTAATTGACGATTTCATGTGCCTCTTATCATTGTTCAAGTCTATGCTTGAAAGGAGTGTTTTTTTAATGGAAGACTTCCGTAGCATTCTGCCTTCTGCTACGAAGTGCATTGAAGTGTCAGATTGGAGCTAGAGCAGTGGAAATGCTCTGCCATTGCAAGTCAAATGTTAAAAATGAACATCAGTCGGAGTCCGTGTCCAGGTTTTCTTGGGCACATGGCCCCTGATTTCTGGTTGCAGTCTTGGCAGCCCGTGATTGCAGAGGCAGGGACTGCTTGGGATCATGTGACCTCTCCTTTTTGGCGAACATCCAATACTGCATCCTCCACCGCTGGAAGGGTAAACTTCTGATTTAGAAGTCCTTGAAATATTCAGGCCGTATCATGTCGAATCAACACCTGCTATCTCAAAGCCTGGCAGGTGCAGACAACCCTGGCTTGGGCACGGCGAACACACAGATGGGGCAAGGAGCTCCCGTTGCAACTCCTGGATTCAACTCATTCAACTCATTCAGCCATTGTCGACATTGTCGACTTTGGCAAAAGGGCAGAGTCTTTCGACTTTCTTTTTTCACATTCGCATAATTCGGAGATGATTTTGATACTTTCACACTTTTCGCACTTTTCACACTTTTCACTTGCCAGGAGTTGCCACACATCCCTGGCTTGGGCCAGGCGATCCAAACAGGTGACATCTTGGAGGCGGAGAGATTCAACACCTATCATAGGAGCATAGGAGCTAAGTGCAAGGGATCTGCATTTTTGATAGCCTTGATACAATGCTAAGGCTAAGACAAATTTGCAACAAAACAACTTCAAACAATAAAGATTAGCAGGCAACACTGCAATGCTGCAATACTGGAAGAAAACAAAGGAGGAATTGCCACAAGTTGTTGCCAAGATGATGTTTCTCCTTTGTCTCAGTGATAGGGTGCAAAAGCAAGAAGCTGTGGATCGACAAGGGTTGTCATTTCTGGACTCAGCTGGATCCAAAAGATCTTGAAAGTGTAGCCATACATGGAGGCATGAGGCATGGAGGCGTGGAGGATATAAATAGGCACTCTCCGAAGGAATGGAGGAAGTCACTTGTGCGACCATGGCTGCTCAAAATTCGTGGAAGTCGCAAAGATTTCGAATCTCATGAATGCTCATGCCTTGTAACATATAACTGCATGACATTGCACAACGCATGACAGATTCCGAATAGTGGAATATTGGCCAATATCATTCTTTCCGATTCGGGGCGTGCAAAACTGCAGGCCTCTCAGCGAGCGGTGCTCATCACCTTTCTCATTCAGGATCTCCAAAAGTCTTCACACTTTTGCAAAGACACCGCTTCCATATGTTGCATCCTTGAATCATGAGAGCTAGCAATGACCTGTGACGGTACCTTTTTGGCATGCGCACAGGATCACATCTATTGGCTATTGAAAGTTGGCATCCTAAAGCGGACCCTTGCATGCTTTGATCTCTGATGCATGGCTGGACCCAGCTGAAACTTGAGTTGCCTTTTCGCCTGAAGGATTTGGAATAGCATTGCTCTATAATGTGCAGGAATGTACAAGTCCGAACATGGTCCGAACAGCATGTTTGTCTCCTTTTGTTCTCCAAGTTCCGAACAGCTGAGCCAGGTTCCAGAACTACACACCAGTCCAGTGGCACCGTAGAAATCTGAGGCATTCGCTGCGGAGTGAGAGATTAAATCAGATCTATTCTGAATAACAAAATCACTGAAATCACTTAAACATTTTTTTCCAAGAGATTTCTTTGTGTGACCCTTCACCGGTTTTGAAGTATGCAGCAGGTTCATCACTTTTTCTCACGTCCTGAACTTTGCACTTTGTGCAAGGGAGGCAGGTCCAGTAAAAGCTTGGTAGTATGCCACTTTTCGAGATGAGTTTCGTTTGAGCCCCGACAAAATGCGGCAAGAACTCATGGGCCGTTGTGTCAAGAACTTGGTTTGGTATATCAAAATCGGGCTCTATAAACAAGCCTCTAAAGTTCGGATCCTAAATAGCAAAGATGTACACGAAAGTCTTTGGTGTGTGTACTGTCAGTACTGATATTTGAAGTCAATGCTTTCAAACTTGTGCAGATCTCCCGCATCCGCGAGAAGCAGAAGGACCTCAACCGTCTTGGCACAAATTTGAAGTGAACGATCAAGATGCAAAAAGTGAAAAATCATGCAAAGTCGCTGAATCATGTCTCTCATGTGCCTCGTTTGTTTGCTCTAGAGGTACAAGTTGAATCCTAGAGTTCTTAGCTGTAGCCTCCTGCAAGGATCCAAAGACTGACAACGAGGCTGCGGACGACTCGGGAGTCATGGTAGTTCTTAAGTCATTCATTTTTGAAGAGCGAGGTGTAAGGTGTGGGAATCTTGTGACAAAGGTGAGGTGAGGTATTCACTCATGGTTGAATCTGAGGATCATTGCTAAACAGTTGTTTTTTCATCCTCAACCATTGCATCAGTTTAAGGTTTTATACCTTTGCATTTCCACAATGAATTGATTGCGCTTATGTCACAGGAAAAATGGGCCTCGGGACTTGGGATGGGATAGTTACAGTATATCAATATATGCATTTTGCATCATTTTTGTCGCATTTGCATATGAAGAAAGTCTAACAACCCATGATGTTACACAATGAAAAGAGTTTGTGGCTGCATGTGAGTGGGGAAGTTGAAATATGCAAAATGAGAGCAGGATTTTTACAGAGAAACTGGGATGACGATGGTCACTACACCAAGCTTTCGTGGCTCCGGCATTCTGTGGTATCACAGCACAAAGTGTCATAAAGGGTCTATAGAGTCTATATGTAAGGCCATCAAGAAGGCAGATGCTGCTGTCTATGACCAGCTGCGCATGATGGTGAGGCCAGGTCCCAGTGACTTCGACTTGAAAACGGACATAGGAATATGAAGAATTATGAAGATGTGGATTCCCGGCTTTCAGCATTTTGCTTTGAGACGGGATGAGATGGGTAGGTATGTGCTGACCTTCATCCAGATGCTGCATGTCTCACAGGCCAGAGCAATTTTTCGAGATGTTATCAGTAGCAACTGCCAGACATCAATGACTGCCAGAGGACTATCAGAAGACTTTGCTTGAGAGCCACGAATTGGTGCTTCTCTGTTGGATGGACTGCATCGTATGAGGTGAAGAAGATGGATGACTGGTACATTGGCTTGATGGGAATGGTGTGGACCTCAACCAATCCAATTTTTGAATGAAGTTCCTTTTAGTGTTAGAATTGCAATTCGAATGCATTCATATTGTATACTAAATGTGGTAGATAGAGACAGTGGCAGCGATCAAATTGATCTCGACCTCGCCTGTTCCTGAGATGTCGGCATACATCGACGCTTCCAAACAGTGGTGAGTGACTTGAGTGTGCAGCCAAAGAGTGCTGGTGACTGATGTGATTCGAGCCAATTTTTCGAGCCCTTCGGCATGGACCAAGGGTTGATATAGAGTTGCCATGCCGCTGCAGCGCAGCAGCGTTTTTGCATGGCCGGAATGGCTGTTCACGCAAAGTCCTTTGCTGTCAGCTTATGTATTCAAGTATATATTTTATATCCTGTAGTTCAGAAATATATTAGTGAGAATAAGTATATGTTCATCAGATAGGCCTTTCGTTCAGAGGTTCATAGGATTTATTTGCTTTTGCTGCCACAATTGAAATTCTCCACGAGCAGCCAGCCAGAAAGCCTCCATGTGTTGCTTGTGTTTGATCTTGTGTTTGCAATGATGGATTCAAGGTTCCCTTCGATTTCTGGCTGACCTTGCCTTTGAGCGGGTCTTTTGAATTCTCAACAGAGTACGCCCGCAAATCTTATACCTGCGGCGTGTTGGCAGGAGGCCAGCAATAGCAGAGTCAAACTCTGTGCAAAGATACCATTATGTGGCACACGGTCACAGTTGTAGCGACCAGTTGAGAGTGGCCCAGGGTCGAGAGTCAAAGCCAGATGAATTGATGAACTCTTAGCGTTGCATTTATGAGGAATTCTTGAGTCAATACTTTGACACATCCAAGATTTTCCACCGCACACGCTCGGCTTTATGATGTGATGCGCTCAGCCTCCGCACTTTGAATTGTGATGCAGCTCGCTATGCTCGCTAATTTCGCTATGCATTGAATCGGCATATGTCGGCATTAAGCTCATGAAACATCAAGAGGTGGCCCTCCGATCCTGAGTGTCTCAACGAACGCAGACGCCATGAGACGACCCAGGGCTCCGCGAGAAATGTGTGCAAGGGCTTCAACGGTGTAATTTCAAAGATTTTGAAAGTCGTAAAGGTGTTCATGTGGTGTTCATGGTTTGCGTCGCAGCCTTTAAGAATTTTTGAAAGAGGATGGAACGAAGTTCTTGGTTTTGAATTTTGATTTCTATTGTCCTCACATCAAATCCATGCTATGACTTCCTGGATTTTGTTTTCATGTCTCCGAAGGTCGTTTGTAGAAGCTGGTGCTCAAGCTTTTGCATCTTTTGCTTTCCAGGGAGCTATGGTTAAGTTGCAACGACGTCGAAACGGATTCACCCGGAGGGTTATCCGTTAATATCCGTTAGGGCAACTCCTGCATCCTGCAATCTCCATTGAAATGGTGAGAAACGCTAGGTATATACGGTATTCACCATGATTTCAGGCAATATGTTCGATATTTCCAATGAAGCACATGAGACATGTGCGCAGGGCTACAAAAATCCAGCTAATTTTGACAAGCTGATAGGCTTCTACTGTAGGCGTGCGCCTCAAGTCTTTGGGGCAATGTCAGACTATCAGCGTCTGCCAAGATGACACAGAGATAAGAGAAGTGAATGCGCGGTTCCCCAGCTTCATTTATCCAATGATTCTTGGAACTGCGATGCTAGGCAAAGTGCTGCGGTGCACTGGGGCTAAGAGAACATTGGATGCGGTGGTCTACAATTCCGTATTTCAATATCAATGTTGATGAACATGTTCTGTAAACGCTGCAAAAGTCAAAGTCCACGACACTAATCACACTAGACATCACTAGACATCACTAGACCATTGATTTTTGGAAGCAGTTGTGACGGATGGATAGGGGTCTTGGGGTCTTGGGGGTCTTGTTCTTCGTTCTTTTCTCTTTTGTGTAGATCTGCGTAGATCTGCCTTCGAAATTGGGTGATGAACTGCTGTCCCACCACTCAAAGGAAAGTATTTTTTGCAAAAACATTTCGTACGATTTGCGGTGTGTGTGGCTTCGAATTGCTTGTGATATTTTTTGGATCGTTGCTTGGCACGGCCACGGCATTCAAGGTCAGGGCTCCTTGGTGCTGTCGGAGGTGCTGTATCTGGCGTTGGCGGCTTTGTGGGCACTGTCATCACCAATGTGGTGGGTGGAGTGCTGGAAGGTGCCAGGTGCGGCGTGAAGTTGCTGATCTCACTTGGGTTGTCTGTGACAATCTTCAAACAGATTCTATGCCATGCATTGCTATGCGGCATGCGATGCTTCTTTGATACTTTGAGGGGTGGAATTCTGCGAGGGTTGTTGCGTTAACCCGTTTGCACTCCTAAGTGCATGCAGAGTTGACTTAGGCGTCTTGTTTGGCGGGAATAGCGAAAGATCTAGCCGCAAGATTGCAAGATATGGCAAGATTTCCTACTTTTCATGGATTGCAGGGATGTGGCCTGCAATGGGGGAGCACTACAGGAGAGATCGGGTGGGACACATTGCAATGTGTGGGGCCAGAAGGCATCCTTGTGGCCACGTCACAGTGAAAACCTGAAAATTCATCCCTGAACTATTTGTTGCTCTAACGTCCCAGTCCAGAATTCAGGACTTTATATTCATTCTTTTTGCCACACTTACCTTGATTGCATGGATGCCTTGTCCTGGTTTCCCTCGTTGTCCTCGTTCTGTGACCCAGCCCCAAAGAAGTGTCTTTGCTGTCAACACAACTGTCTAGGTTTTTCCTGCATTTGAGTTTTGTGCTTATTTTCTCATATTTTCTCTATTTGTGCTGCATTTTTGAAAAGGTCTTTGGTGTTTTCGTGCTTCTCCCGGTTTGTGGTGCATGTCAGGAGCCTCAGGACCAGGAGCCCATCTATGAGCAGCGAGCTCGGGTGGATCAGGCCGCGGAAGGGACCCTGTTCTTTGAGTCGATTTCAGATTTTTCCAGGCCAGACCGCCACTACAAGTCACTACAGGTCACCTAGAAAGCTTCTAAAGGGACCACTGACTAATGCTTGAGTTGGGCCGGAAGCCAGCGAATAGTATGTTCCAAGACATCACAGACATGAGTTGAAAGAGTTGTGTCACAAGACGCTGTTGAGCCAAACCCAAAGTTGTGTAAGCTTGCATAAGGAAGTTGCGTGAGCATAAGCAGATGCCAAAATATTTCATAATATACCCGAGTGTGTATACACATCACATAACATATATAGATAAGTCCTTTTGACGTTTTGGTATAGGCTCACATGTTGCATGATTCTTTGCTGGACAGTGTACAATATTGTATAGGGCATCATGGCCTTGGCAACTGCCTCAATGAAGCTATGCTTCGCGATGCTTCGTCCTGCTTTGTCACAAGAAAAACAAATGAACCTCGCACTTCCCGTCTATGTTTGTGCCACAGGTCCTCTATTTCTTTGACCTCGAATACGAGTGTTTTGGCATCATGATTTTACTTCAGTTAGGTCCCTCATGCTGAAATATTTTTTGTTGGTAGTGGTGGTGCGTTGTTTGCATTGTTTGTATATGAGAATACTGATGAATACTGTATATAGTTGTATAATATGACTATCTCGTCATCGCTTATATAGTTTTATGAACTCACTGTAATACTATGACAGAGGCATCATGAATAAATGAATCAATGAATAAATGAATCAAGATGAAAATGTACTGTAGCGACAAGATGATCTAAGCATGAAAACTGAAGATTGGGCGACAGGAATAAAACACATGCAGTCTTGGCAAGTACCATGTGTCCACAAATTTGAAGAAACCCCATGGCTATTGATGTACCATGGGAATCCTACCTATATTGTGAACTGAAAAATCTTGGCTTTGCTTCTCAACATGAAGCACAAACTAATTTCTGCTAGAGTAGAAAAAGAACATATTGAAATTGTGTTTAGCTTAGCTTGTATTATTTTCTCATGTAAAGGTTGAAGGTTGCCATGTAAACCATGTAAACTTGGGCGTGCGTGACCTTGCCCGCCTCGGGTGCCTGAGGAAGTATGCTGGTTATTTTGAAGATAAAGACAGGACATCTTTTGAAGCACAATGCAATTCGGGTAGGAGGCGATAGGATTGTGGGATTGTTGGGTTGCAAGGATGCAATTGACTGCGAACACGCAATTCGTCGAAGGATTGAGAACCTGCATGTCGAATATTGCAATTGTGTCAATGCCATTGAATTCCAGTGTCTTGGAAAAATTGGATACAGTAAAGATATGAACAAAAAAAGGAAAAAAGGAAAAACAAAAACAAGTTCACTTTTTGTTGACAAGTTGACAAGATGAAAGGACTCATCCATGAAGGTGTGAGACCTGCAAGTTCTGATATATACGTGGACTTAAGGTTAAAGGAGATGTCTCCAGATCAATTGTTTGACCTCCTTGTCCTGCCTTGTCCTGTGTATGTTGCTCAAAGGAACGAGATGCTCGCGCAGCTGGTACACCAGACTGGTTCGGATACCATTGAGTCCATGTGACACAGCTCTTCACTTCCTCCCGCTTTTGCTTAGACACTGGCTATTTTGTTTTTTTTGATTCGATTCACCTTTCGCACGTTTCGCCAGGTTGAAGAAGTTCTCCAGCTGCGCCAACAGCTTCGGAGTGGCCGTGTGGGAGTTGGAGACGATTCTCAGCTCGAATTTGTGCAATCAAATTGCAAGTGCAAATGACCCAGAAGCATTTGAGCTAGCCTGGTCGGGCATACTTATGTAACATGTGAGCATACGTATATGGTGTCTACACAGGTCTATATCCTGTGTGTGTAATGAAAACCTGTAATATTTGCATTGAGTAGGTACAAATTGTGTTGCATCTTTCCGTCTTGAATGATCTACATCTTGAAAAAAAGGGCACATGAATATGTTTTCAGTGCAAGACAGAGTTCCTTAATGTATATACCCTGTATATACTCTGCAAAAGAAGTTGGAAGACCTGTAAGTAATTGTTTGGCATAGCAGGACGGGCTATATTCTTCTCAGGAAATGTAGCTGGTGATGAATCGGCACGATTTCTCTGCATGTAATTTCTCAATGCGTCAATGACTTGACTGCATCAAGAGAATGATTTGTGGAGACAACGGAGACAACCAAAGGAAAGCTTGGAACATTTCTTGTCGCAAGCTACGGCATCCCAGGCGGTGGTGAACTCACGAAAGGTGCCGATTCACTTTTGCTTGGCTGGGACAAAGCGACAACGGGACAAATCTTTTTCCAGTCTTCGCAAATCTTCTTGGGGCAGAAATCTGGGACTGCGTTACTTTGTTGCAGCACAAGCAGGATCAATGTTGTCATTTCTGTACGATTTTTTCTGCAGGAGCTTGGCATCCGTGTGGCAACTCTGAAATTGGACATCTCGGATCGCAAGACGAAAAGATTTTTCAAGGCTTGCACCTCGGGGTTTTGTTTTCAAATGCGTTCTTGTTTCTGAAAATTCTCAGTTTCCTTACACATTTTCAATTCAATTGCGAGAGCCACAAAGAAAATGACTCAGGGGTTTAAAGATGGCTTGTCAGCTATGCGCCTGAAGCATCCAGGAAAAAGAACGGAAAGCTTTGTTAGAAAAACTATCTCCAGTGGTCCCCTCAGGACAGAGTGGAACTCCCAGATGTGCGCAGATGCCATAAAACCAACAGGTTTTTGATGGATTGGAGTACACAAAGTACACAAAGGTTTCGAGGCTTATCGAGTTTCATGCGCACAACTCCTAGAAAGGAAAATATTCTCCCTCATGGCATCTCAACAAAGTTCCACCAGGAGCTTTAACCTTTAAGTCTACTGTAATAGTAATGACCCTCGAAGAATCAGGAGTTTTCCAAGACTGCCCCGCATTTCATTGTGCGTTCTGAGGCCATTGCTGAAGCAAAGATGCAAAGGCCATGAAGCAGAGAAGAAAGGGTGAGGAAACTAAGCATTGTACATCTAGTCAAAGTGGTTCACTAGCTCCACAATGCACAAGATGCAAAGCTGAATAGTCCTCCAATGTCACCGAATGTCCTGCGTCTGCGATCTTGAAATACGATTGAAATACGCTTGTTTTTTTTTGCTTTGAACATTCGCAATGTCATGACATTCTCTGCATTGCCGTCGCAGGTTTCTTGCGGAGCAAGCCCAAGAACCCGGTCGGCCTGGTGTTGAAGGTTTCAGTTTGAGAATTGTGGGAGAAAAGTGTTTCAAGCAACAAACATTGAAACAACGAAGAATCTTTGCCTGTTTGTTGTGCAATTCTGCTATTCAGACAGATTCAGCCATATTCAAAAGAACTACTGTATATGCGATTCATTGCGATTCCACGTTCGTGCTGGTGTGTTCAATGCAGGGGCTAGTGCTCCAGCCGCCACAAAGATGGAGGCCGCACCGGTGGTGTGAGGGTATGCAGTTATATCACAGTACAAGGTCAAAAGGCTGTGTTTTTGCCTCAATTTGCCAAGAATGTTGGTTTCATGAACCTCAAATATTTGGAGCTTGTTTGGTGCTGGACCATCGACAGGATAGGCCGGTCAAGGATCTTGAGCCAAAATCTGGTGTCGCAAGGAGGCCTGTGTTCGGCTTGTCACGTTGTTGAGGTTTCACAGCTTGGTTGGCAGCTTTGACTCAATGGTGGTACTAGGTAGCTGATTGCATATCATTTTCACAGGTAGACTCCCTCCTCTTCCTCCTGCTTCTCCTCCTGCAGCTTTTCCCCTCCTCCCCCTCTTCCCCTTTCTGATCATGATCCTGACTCATGACCATCATCATCATCATCATCATCATCATCATCATCATCATCATCATCATCATCATCATCATCATCATCATCATCATCATCATCATCATCATCATCATCATCATCAACCGTAATAAAACATAGATAGGATAGGTACTACTACTACTACTAACTACTACTACTACTAC